>OX596201.1:7660925-7762574 GCA_951394215.1 Glyphodes perspectalis
AAGACATTCGATTGTTATTCATAAAACCTTTGCACGATTTGTAAAATCGAGCAGATACGATGGTTAGTAAATGGCGAGTAACTAACTCCAAATAATCCGTGTACCTGTAAATCTCTCTTGTCTTTGTCAGATACAGAGCGCTCGGGCTGCGGCGGCGGCAGCAACTTGAAGCGGCACATGTCCGACAAATTCCAAGCTGCGTTCTGCAGCACGCCTACTTTCGGCACTCCCGTAGACATGTTGAATCCTGTTACAAATGGTTAATATTTCAAAAAACATCATAAAAAATATGTTTGTTATCACATCAAACTTGAATGTTGTAAAAGAGACAAAATACATATTGACATTTATAACTAACTAACTAAACTTCACGCCACTTCCCTAGCGGGGTAGGAACCGAACGCCATATGGCACGATCCTTACAGACCTCACTTGTCTCTTCAACATTCATAATCCTTTTCATACAAGCTCTACGGTTTTTATGACTCCTAACATCACCTTCTGTTAATACACGACCAATCTGGTCGTGGTAGGTGAGCCTGGGCCTTGACATTTATGATTCCAGTATAAACCCAACAAAAAATATTCATCACAATCATTCAGCTATTACGGTCTAATCGTGCGAGATATTTACATTATAGAAAAATATAAGATACACAGGGAACAGGGTGCAAATATTGCATATGACATGATCATTCAAAAGTACATCCCAAATGAACTAAAAGTTAATAGAAAAACATATTACTTATGATCCTTAATCATTAATTGATTTTTCTTTGAAAACATTTATTGGTTCCGTGAACTGAACCCTGATGTGAAATTTTGCTAATAGGCACGTTGACTCAAAAAAAATAATTAGTCCATTATAGAGATTACAAAAAAAATATTGCTCACGTATTTTTTCTTTTGTTCAGCAAACCAAAAATTACGAAGATACAGCGCGTTAAAGGTGCGCGTGACGTCACTTGTTATGTAGAATTTTAGGAACAAGTGATGTAAAAGCGCCCCACTCCAGATCTTTGAAGCGCTGTATCTTTGTTATTTTCCAAGCATTTGATAAAGCAAAAAATACGAACTCAATATTTTTTGATAATCTGACTAGCGGACTAAAAAAAATATTTTAGTCAACTAGCCTATTCTATACGAAATCTATAGCGGGACTGCGTTTGGACAGATCTTAAAAGTATGTCAAATGAATGGTGGTGTCATCTACCCTATTCAAGCGATAAGAATAGTTAAATGTGGTTAATGAACCCGAAGGTGTACTGACCGACGGCGCCGGGCTGGTACATGGGCGCGTTCTTCATGGTGACGCTCTGGCCGGCCTGCAGGTCCTGCGGCGCGGCGGACGAGTGGCCGCGCTGCTGCTTGCGGGAGCGCGCGCGGTGCTTCTCCCACAGGCGCGCGCGCTGCCCCAGCGGCAACACGCCCCTACACGATACCCACGTAGTATTGAGTATGGACCAATGGAAACAACAACAACTTGTGTGCTATTGCTACCTAAGTAAAAATGTGGGCAACCTACAAACTAATTAATTTTGTTTCTGAAAGGATGTGTGCTGTGACATCCTTTCAGATATCCTTTCATATTTTCAAGTTGAAGTTAAAGTTTTAAAACTGATTTTTCTATAGTAAGGTAAAAAGTAACAGTCTAAAGGAGTTTGCAATGTCGACGATTTTATTACGTGTTTTGTATGTAAAATAGCGAATGATGTTTTTAAACAGGAATTTTCTTTATTATATCAATATGTTGATTATTAAAAAAATGGCTTAAAGTGAAAAAATGATAATTCCTAAAACAAACTACTAAGGGCTTCGTAATAAATCCTAGAAAAATACATTGCATTTTAACTGTAACTCACCACCAGAATATAGCTCCAGAATCAAGTCTTGCAACAGTGTACAGTGAGCAAACATGAAGAGATAAAGGCTTGTCAGATCCAAACTCCGAAAAAGTTTGAAGCGGATGCTCCAAACGAGATGCGCCGGGAGCGTGAGCTGCAATGATATAATAATTAGATGATGCCCAAGTAAAGCATACATTAATAACACTAGTCAACAGTTTTTTTGCACAGAATCAACTCATTGCCTTTTTGATAAAACAATAACAGCTGATTCAGATTCCGTCATCCAAATTTGATCATCAGGTCACATTTTTGAGATATTAGAGAACAAAGTTACTTAAATTGGCTTTAAGGTCTGACCTAAGTATTAATAAATCCATTTATTAATACAACATTTTTCATATCTTTTGTCTTTTGTGTAAAGAAATAATCCCAAATTGTTGATTAACAGTGTAAATTATATTGCTATACTAATGTATCGCAAAATATTCGCATTAGAATGGTATTAAGAATTCGTCCATATAAAATGCGCAGCTTCGAATGTACGCAAAAAATATGGTAAAGCTTAACTAGACTTAACTTTGCATAGAATCATAGTAGAAGCTTGATTCGAAGTACATTGAAATTTTCAGTATTCTGACTATCAATCGCATGTATTATGTTTACATTTTATTAATCTTTATGCTGTTAAATAATACAATAAAAATCGTTTCAATGGCAGATATTTGAATGTTTCTAGGCAAATGACAAAAAAATGTGACGTGATGGAAAAATGTTTATAATATAATTGTATTATGCTGGTACTGATAATTAGAAAAAAGTATTAAATTGTTATGTGGCAAAAAAAGAGTGTAATTTTGTTGACTAGTGTAATAGTCATCTATACTTATAATAAATCTGTAGAGAGGTCAATTCTGTATATGAAATATATTTTCAAAATAACTATCAGGGGGTGATTAGCGATCGATACTGATGTCAAAAATGCAATCAGTAAAATTTTTGTCTGTCTGTCTGTCTGTATGTTCCTTATAGAAACAAAAACTACTCGACGGATTTTAACGAAACTTGGTACAATTATTCTTCATACTCCTGGGCAGGTCATAGTATACTTTTCATCACGCTACAATCAATAGGAGCAGAGTAGTGAAGGGAAATGTTGAGAAAACGGGGGAAGTTACTCCACTTTTTAAGCTTCCGTCAAGTGTGCAGCCTTAATGGTTAAAGTTACATAGAAATCATGTATGACGAAAATAGTCTTTATAATATTAACCATAAACGCGGGTGACACCGCTGGCACAGCTAGTAAATTATAATAATGTACATCAAGAAGTAAATCTTACCAATAGATTCGTCAAGGTATGTGGCTACTCTGCCAGTGTCAGTGAGGACCGAAACGCGAATTCCGGCCGCACTAATATTGACAATGCGTTCGCCGGGAGCCATACCGAACCAGTTAGCGCGAGGATGGTATGTACTACTCGATCCAGAGGGCTGCAAAATTATTAATGCATAAGAAACCGCATATGCACATGTATAACAATTAAAAAATAAAATACAGGCGTTGTTTCACTCACGTCATTACGTTGATAAGCGTGAGCGTCGGCCCAACGCCACTGGTGTAGCTGTCCCTGAGTTGACACAGCAACTAGCTCACTATAAGTAGCTGCTATATGAGTGAATCTAATGTTGCTGTCCCAATATTCGAGCTCCTCAGATACCCACAGAGGCGATGCTGTCATCGCCGAGTCCTTCTTTTTACTCTCGGCTGAAAAAAATATATATATTTCGTCAAATAAAAAAAAACAAATCTGGTTCAATAATCGAACACCATCTTTAAGTAAGCTCTCGTGGTATGTATATTTTGGTAATAAAACTGACCGCCATCCTTGTCCCACGAGGTGTCGCGAAGCGCGGACTCGAGCCACCTGCGCGGGCCGAAGTACTGGCGCTCGCGCCAGCGGCTGAACTCCGAGGGCCGCTCCTGCGTCGAGCTGCTGCTCTCGCGACTCGCGCCGCCGCGCCCGCCGCCGCTGCTGCCGCCGCCCCCGCTGCGACTACATTCACGCCACACGTTAGTCTCGCGTCTTATCGGGTGTAAAAAGACCAGTCGACGGACTCCTATCACTTCGATTAGACGTGAAGCTACTAAAACACCTATTTACATAGCGGGGGTTGCGCAACTTGTTCGTTTGTAATGAAACCCACATTTTATTTAATCTTATTTGTAACTGTAGTAATAGTTACGCAACCGCGACATCTAATCGAGGTACTGGAGATAGCGAAATATATTTAGAAATTTTTGTATTGTTTTTATAATAAAAATGGATTATTTGAGTTTTACTTTTCGGACCAGTCCTTTTACATCCCGACGTCACGAGCGACACAGAGATCTACTAAAACATAATGACACCCAATCACAGAACTAAAAAAAAAACAAGAAACTGCGTAAGCTCGTCAGCGTGCGAGAGATTGGGTTGCAGAGTATAATCTACGGGCGGAGGAGTCAGGCGGAGGAGCGTAGCTTGACAGGTATACCTTCTGATAGCGGCGTACCCGAAGATGTCATCGGAGAACATGGCATCGGCATCGATGATGACGGAGTGGTCCTGCTGCGCTGCGTGGAAGCCGCCGTCGAGCAGCGAGATGAGGTCCTCGGGCACGTAGCCATCGCCGCCTTCACCGCCCTCCGGCTCCTCGCCCTCTTCATCGTCACGCGAGAGAAGGTTGTTCACCGCCAAGTTCACGTCCAAATTTGTACGCTATATCATTCAGGTGTAAAATTTATGATGCCTTCTTGCCTTACTTAAAATATTAGCATTTAGCAATAACAATAAACAAATATAATTGCAAGCAAACTAGTAGAATATGAATCTAAAAATATTATATATTTACCTATAATTACATGTAAAAATATTATTAAAAATATATTAGCACAATTAATTACTCTGATCATCATCACTTTTACCTGTAATTCCCTGATAATGAGACTTCTACTTTTGCCTTGTAACACAACCTGTGCCTGGGTAACTAGATCTTCAGGAACAAATGGAGCTGGCACAGACACTACTCTTCCCGATCCTGACGCTCCAATTATCACACCAGTCGCACGGCTTGTAGAGCCTGCATCACAAATATACACACAATTAATTCAACAAATAGTGTCATGTCCTGTTAAGGAACAGATGCTATGAAAAATTTGTTGTTTAATTAAAGAAACTGTGAAAAATATATAACATTAAGTTTTACTGATAAATGACCAAAGATTTATTAAAATTAGCAGACCTTGGTTATACAGATTAAATGCATGAGACATTGACAGGAGTGCCTTAAATCACTTACCCTAAGTCCTAAGCATATGTCTCTGATATAATTATTAAATCTTACCTTGTGAACTAGGTGCAGCACGAATGGAATTCCTCCTCACAATGCGAGCCCTGGTCTGCGGTTGCTGCCTTGATCCGCAGCCCCCGCCGCTACCGCCCTGCTTCCCTCCACCAGTACCGCCTCCTCCGCTGCCGCCTCCGCCGTTGCCTCCATTTTTGGTGGCATCAGCTTTGCTCAAATCCAATCTATCCGGTATGATGGAGAATGCAGCACGACATATTGTGCCATCTTCAAGCAGACACGCGATATGGGCCGGCCCGGCCGCCACCGCACGCACTCCTCTCAGTGAGCTGAGGGCTGATGATCCAGCGCCAGTTCCATATCTGTTCCAACGTTCTGCCACTTCCTTGAGCCTAATAAATGAAAAAAAATATAAGAAGTAAGTTTTGTCAAATATAAAGCAAATACAAATTAAAAAGATAAAAGAATTATTCATTATTACCCTGGCTTTTAGTTTTTGTTTTTTTTTTTTTGTTGCATGTGCTGTATAACATGGCCAAAAATACATAAACATAAAGTGATTTAATTTAAATAATGATAATACAAATACAAAAATGTATAAAGCTAAATAATTTTATGTAGGAAGACTTATTTACAGTACATACATTCTTATTAATCTCCAGAGTGGGAAGTAGGCAGAGTTCAAGAAGCAATAAGTATAATTTTTTTTTTTTCCTTCTTTTTTTTCACCCAGAGTAAATGCGTTACGCATACCACCTCGCCTCGGGGGGACGAGATGGTTATGTGGGAATCCCAGGGACCTCTCCATCAGGAGACCCCCTCTCCGGCCAAGATAGTAACACCCGGGGTATAACCACTAAAACTGGAGGATACATCCTCCATGCCGACTGAGGCTTCACGGGTGCCCCTAAGGAGACCTCTGCTAGGCCTCAGCGTCAGCCCGCTGTCGGGCATTGCATGTAAGGTTAGATGGAAAATTGTGAAAACCTAGTGACAAGTGGCTGGCTCGTCATCAAAAAAATCACAGATCTAAAACCCGATATACCATTAGTCGCCTTTTACAACATGCTAGGCAAAGAGCACAGTTGGCATTTTCTTTTAAGTCCCAGACCAACATGGGACAAAAGTATAATATAAACCAATTTTTCATGCAATAACTTGATGCAAATTCAATAAGATTAACCATTTTGGTTAATATGCCGTTAATTGCCATATGGCGTTCAGTTCTCACTACCTACCCTACTAGGGAAGTGGTGTGAAGTTTAGTTTAGTTTTTACCATTTTAATGTTGAACTCTCTTAATTTCAATGCAGTTTTTAAATTTGTTGAATATAAAATATTAAGATATAATTGCTATGCTTTCCTACCCACACAATTTCATTTATATCAATCTGGCAGCAAACAAGAAACAAATAAATTTATTCAACACTATATCATATACTTATATGCAATTCAGTTTTAATTTAACCTATCGTAATTTTAGCATACGATAGGTTAATTTTGTAAATTTATCAGGGTCTTCAATACCCTAGTATATTATTACTAGACTGCTCTAAAATTGCACAACAATTTAACACATATGGGTATTGTATGAAAAAAAATACCTACAGGTGCACCATTATATTTTCCCAAACAAAGCATATCGGTGGTTGCAAATAATTTTATGCTTTGCTGGAAAGTAAGGGGCACTCATTAAATAGCATAATATTATAATTCAGATGTTTTAAAAAAGTAGGTAATCTCAAAAAAAACATAATATTGTCTGAACATGTTATTACTCAGCTAGCTTTGTATTGTTTGTAATGGTTAAAATGTCTGCATAAAATATCAAGTGTTGAAACAGGTAATTCACCAAACAATGGATTTAAATACTTAATGGTGCTAAACATAGCTCTATTTAGTAATATTAGACAAAGCAAAGCATTTGTGTTCTGGTGTAATGCCTTACAGCATTCCCAGATTTTTACTAAAGTCAAGTTAAATATGTTCCAGAAATTTGTAATTAGCACTGTTTGCGATTCTGTTGGGTTTTGTTCAAAATTACGCCATCGGATCCAGACCTCTTTCAGTATAGACATTTTAGCACTGATTAGACCGATGAGAAAATACAGCATGCATTCCGACTCATTTAGCAAAAAAAGAGTCATGAAAATATTTCCAATGATACAGAAAACGTGGCCGTACAGCGATGAGGTAATGTATCTATTGGAGTTCACCAATTTTCGCCTCTTTCCCGTCATCATTGTCATAGAATGTCGGATTTCATAACATCGAAATGGAGTCAAGTGAAATGATAAAATACATTACCTATCTATCAATTGATCCTCTGTTCCAGGCAAAGGATGAACCACAAAATGCATTGAAGACATTTCAGAGGTTTAGTCTTGAGCTTGTAACAGATTTCAAAAAGAGCACTGTAACATTTGTTAAAAATTTCACCACATTCACTGTAAGATTACAGAACACCATCTAAAATCCTTTTGTGACCACCATATTTCTCGTGGTTTCTTTCGTGATCGTTTCTCGTTCTCAAATACATGTGAGTCGGTACATGACGAAAAAAGAAGGAAAATATCAACATGGCTTCTATGTCCGGTATGTTGGTAGATCTGTTATTAAAAAAAAACCCTTTGGTCGATTACAGTCCATAGCCAATAACAACAATATATTCGTGTTTTGCTGTGAACTTTTCTTCGAAATTTTCGATGTAACGAGGAATGAAAATTTTGTGGAGTTGGGGAAAACTTATATTCACTTAGCTGCGTAGTTTGATTAGTTATTTTATGGAGTGTAATAGTGGATACAAATAGCTCAAGTTAGTAAATCGCCAAAGAAGCTGTATTATTTGTAAGATATGGTAAGGGCTAAGCAGTAGATTCAAAATTCCATTTTGTAATCACCTATTATGCATTTTATACTACAGCGAGTTTAAGAACTAGAACTTCTCTTTGGATAAAAGTCAAAATATGATGAACGCAACTTGTAAGTACATAGACAAAAGAGGATATAAACGAAAAACTATTTTAAAAATGGCGGCCAAGTCAAAGAAGCGGCTGTCTAAAATTGAAAATAAGCTATTGAAATTGGATAAATTAGAGTTAAAAGATGTGTTTTGTTCAATTTGTCATTCTATTCTCGTAGAGCCTGTAACTTTACCTTGTTTTCATGATTTTTGTCATCGCTGCTTTAGTGGTAGTATAGAAAATAACGCTTTGTGTTGCCCCCTATGTCGTCTACGAATTGGATCTTGGCTTAGAACAGCAACAAAACAAAAGAATTTAGTGAATGTCGAACTTTGGAATTTTATCAAGGCTAAGTTTTCTCAAGAAATTGATTCGAAGACTAGAGGAGAAGATATACGCTTACCTGAAGGTGAGTTACTTTTCTTAACTGTTTCAGCCGAATAATGTTACATCAGGATTTGTTAGAGCTACCATTTTCTGCCAATAATTTTAATTCTATTAAGCTTTATAAAATTGTAAACCCCTTTTTGCGAATATTTTTTTCGGTCTGCAAATGATATAATGTTTTTAAACATATGTACAGCTGATTGTCATTTGAATAAGACATGTTTTCTGATTTGTTCAGCACATACCATACTGTTTTTTTTTTATTATTCCTTTAAATTTTTTTCAGAAATACCATTACCCCGACTTAGTGCACCTGGTGAGATTAGACAGGAATATGAATCTGAACTAAAAAGGTTAGAAGCAGAGCGTTTGCAACTTGAGCAGAAGCAACTCCAGGAATCTGAAAATTTAATAAAGTGAGTATGAATTGGCATATTCGTTTTATAAAACATGTATGTAAATAACAGGACACTGTAATCTAAACAGACACCTACACAAAATAGGAGCCACTGACAGCCTCCTATGGAGAGGCTGCATGATGGCGGAAGAAACACCAACTCACGTTCTCCTACACTGTAGCAGCGTGAGTGACATAAGGGCACGGCTCATAGGCAACCCTCCTTCGATGGAGGCTGCACTCAAACGTCCCAAAAATCTAATTGCCTTCTGGACAGAGCTAAAGTGGTTTGAATGATCACTGTAGCGGTACAGTGATCATTTACGCACAATGGCCCACTTATGTGGCTAAGTGTGGAAAACAAATGCCCAACTAACTAACATTATACCATCATGCCCATAATCCCCAAAGGGGAAGGCAGAGTCCAAAAAGCGATAAACTCCTTAAACCACATTAAAAATATGTGCTTTTCAATAGATCAATTCAGCAAGAAGAAGAAGATGCCCATAAAAAATACTTAGAAACTATAAAACAGGATGAGATTTTAGCACAACAAATGCAACAAGACCACCCTAAATCTACAGCGTCTCAAAGTACAACAAAAAAGCAAAA
Organism: Glyphodes perspectalis; assembly: GCA_951394215.1. Lineage (NCBI taxonomy): Eukaryota > Metazoa > Arthropoda > Insecta > Lepidoptera > Crambidae > Glyphodes > Glyphodes perspectalis. The sequence goes on from OX596201.1 coordinate 7,670,474, forward strand.
TTTGAGGGGCACCGCCATCAAGCCTCGACTGAAAGCTACAAAAATAGATGGTTTCCTATCCAAAAAACCATTACTGAAATGCAAGATGTAAGTTATTCTTAATAATATCTATTAAAAATATATGTCTGCAAGATGCTGAATCTTGCAGACATATATTTTTAACTGGATTAAAAAATTTCGACATCCAATCCATTTATAATAATAAATATGTTACGGCTAAAGATAGGTATGAACATAAACTTAAGATAAGCCGGCTAAACTTAAGTTTATGTTTGACGAGTGGCTAATGTTAATTACACCTATCTTTAGCCAGCTTACCTTAAGCATAGCTGCAGCCTCTTGGCTAAAAATTTTGAAGCAAATGAAGAGGATATAAATGTAGTTTTTTACTTTAGTATCGAAAATTGTTATTATAAGATCAATTAGTCACATCATTCATTTTTTAAAAAAAAAACAAGAATTAGAACAATCAGTTTATTATCCAGTCTAAAGTTTTAAATTAAAAAACCAATGCAATCAATGCAAACCAATGCAATTCAAAATTTAAAAAAATAATTTAACGGATTCGCTTCGGCTAATGTGCAATTCAGCTGGCTAATTATGAAATAACTTGACGGAAATAACCATTTTATCGAACATTAGCCACTCGTCAAACATAAATTTAAGTTTAGCCTACTAATATTAAGTTTATGTTCATACCCATCTTTAGCCGTGACATATACATAAGTTAGTGACATTTTATTATTGCAATAACATCTTTAGATAAAAGTAAAGAAGTATATGTTGTCAAGTAACACATGTAAAACTTTCCTTGTATAAGAGCATAAAGTATCATTAGACCTCTTTCAAATTGTTTATAATAAAATCAGTTAAAGTTGTTAATTATTTTCTTGACTCTTTTTTTTAGCAGTCCAATTTTAACACATGAAACAGCTAGTACTGAGCGGTCAAGCCCCAATACTGCTGCAGGCTCTACAAAAGCAACTAATCACGCCTCACCTGAAATGATACCGAGTTATGGAAAACTTCTTAAAAATCTAATAGATAAAAAAATTAAAAATGGTCCTGGACTTTGGAATAAAGAGAATGGCGAAAATGTTAAAGACAAGGTATGTATTATCTAATATGTTCTAAATAATAATTCATCAAAATGTATGTAGGTACATAACTTACAAATGGCTATATAAAACTAGATAATTCTTTCTTTTATTGTGTTTATAATCGACACAATAAAATGTATGAAACAAAATATAAAAAATAAGGGGTATGATCAAAAATTACGATATATTTGTTATTATTTGTTATTATTATATTGTATTTATCACTTTATTCACTATAAACTTGTTTGCTTTTCAGAAAGATTTACTTGGTGTTCGTAAATGTGTAGATAGCACAGATGATAAAAATACTAAAAGCAAAAGTATTACACAGTCCTTACTTGTATCACTACCTCTGCCTTGTTCTGGCATACTTCAACATAAGACTAATATTGTTGAAAACAAAAACTTAGAGACAGACAGTGTCGATTCCATGCGCCAAGAGTTGTGTTATTTTAAACCAATAGAGGGAACAACACCTACTAGGTGAGTTTAAATGTGTCTGATTTTGTAGTAAAGTATACCAGATACCATTATGATTTCTGATTTTTATAAAATAAAATAAATAATATATCAATGAGTGAGCCTTCTATTTAATTTAAGAAATGTAATCCTTTTATAAAAAGTAATTTTTAAAACCTGCTCTTTTTTTAGCTTTAACACAAACAAGGGCTTACCCGTTCGTGTGCCCGGACTTCGGATGGAACAGGAGCCCAATTCTATGCAGACTGAAACGCCTCCAAGTCGCACCCAGTACTTGGAAGGGCTTTGTCGTCTTCGTAACCTATCATTAGCAAAAAACTTACCTTCAGCATTTGTAATAGCTCTTAATTTGCTGAGGGTGCAAAAGGTGTGTGATTGTGATGTTCTTAAGCTTTAGCTAATGGAAACTGATAATTCCTGCTTGGGTTAGGGATCAGTCCAAGATATATTCCGTTTAACTAAAAACTAATTTTTAGTATCTTTATGATAAAGCATTAGTTATAGTGCCTGCATAGAAAACCTATTTAACATGAACTTTCATAAAATTATTCATTATTACCAGCAGTTGTTAGGGTTGCCAACCGTACTTTATTATAAAGTATTGTACATTACAGGGCAATAGGGATGATGACTGCATTAAAAAACTATAATTCTATTTAGTCCGTCAGTTAGATTATACATAAATACTAGACACATATTTTTCGCTTTATCAAATTAACAAAAAATCACAAAGATAATGAGCATGAAAGTTTTAGAGTGTGGGGCTTGCGACGTCACTATTTAGTAAAAATTGTACGAAAGTGTGACGTCACGCGCAACTTGAATGCATTGTATCTTCGTCAATGTTTGTTTGACAAATAAATAAAAAAATACGGTTTCAATATTTTTTTATAATCTAACTGACGGACTATACAGAATTTTTTAGTCATCTAGCCTATTGTACTCTACTTTATAAAAAAAATAAAATACGCGAAAATACTTTATTTTGCACGATTTGATATATCTGGGATACATTTTACGTATACCCAATATACAAAAAAGAAGATGCTGGTTTTGATTGCAAGAAAATTGGTGAAAAATTTAACGACAGTTACTGGGGTTGATTAGCAGTGACAATTACCTGTTGTAAAAGTGGCTAAAAGTGATGCAAAAAATATTTTTAAACAAAATAACAAAGTACATATAATAAATTGTAGTTTATTTAGACAGATTGTACTTTTTTCTTACCTTGAATAACTAAAAATTATATGAAATAATAAAAAAAATATGCTTTGCTAATTTAGTAACCTTTCTATTTTCCAGGAGGAGCCTGTAAAATGTGCTAATACAAGATCTAAGGTAAAGAAGACTGTTCCAACAACAGCTCTCAGAAAAAATACCTCCAATAAACTTAAACATTTGGTAGATGGTGTTACAAAATTAAATGCAGAATCAAATTTACGGCGAACTAGATCTATGGGGAGCATAACAAAGGAGGAAAATGAAACTACGCCGAAGAAAGCCAAGCTTAACGACCGGAAGGTTTGTTCGGAAAGGAAGCCATATTTAAGGAGTGATTCCAAAAAATCTACCAAAAAAGAAGCGATTAGTCCACCGCTTATTCCAGAAACATTAAATAACAATAAGGTTACTTTAGCTGTAAAAAATTTATCTAGTCCATTGAAAAATTGTGATGTTAAGAAGATAGTGCAAGAGCAACTTAGAATTGAAAAGATAATCGAACAGGAGAAGAATGATTACGAGCTGGCGTGCAAGATGGAGGCGGAGTGGAACGGGCGGCGGCTGCCGCGGCGCGCCGCCGGCAAGCGCCCCGTCGCGCTCGCCTACGCGCTGCGCCCCGCCAAGAAGCTAAAGGTTTAACACGTTCGACTATTTTAGGAAACCTCTTTAATTTTAGGAAATTTCAGTATTTCATTTTGTTTATTGAAACTTTATGAAAAATATTGTTTATTCCGTTTTTTAATATGCCGCGTGATTGATTATGATTTATAGACTTGTATGTATTTCGTACTCGAAAGTTACTAGTAGGATAATAATTACGGCAACTGTGTTTCTATCGATTTGCTAATCATTTGACGAAACAAAAAAGAACATTGATTGCTAATCAGATATATCTACGTATTCTAATTAATATAGAAATTTACAGTAAAATAACAACTAGATATTGAAATTAATTATCTCACATGTTGTCATAATATGATGAATGACAATTTATATAAACATACATTTGCAGTTTTCTGCCATATAACGCTCTCAAACAGCATTTAGAATATAGAAATAGGTATTGCCATAGTCATCTATGTTTGTATGTTACAACTTCTCATAAAAAGTGTAACAAATGTTATGTTATTGAAATATCAAGTGTCACTTCTTGTGGACACATAATTTTATACTTTATATATTATATTACTTCAAATTGTAGTACATGTATATTTCCTATAATGTAAAAGTATAAATTTCGACACCACCATAATGTAATACATATAATGGTAATGTTGTTTGGGTTTACTATGATCCATGGAATAATTCCATACATCTTATAAGTGATGCACATTAACGATTTGTGTATGCGTGTGGGTAACTAACATTCACTTTGTCTCTCACTCAAATAATAAGTGATGACGTCAGTAGTAGATTGTACTCCGAATTTGAGGAAATATTTATGAAATTGTTCAGGGTTGTTTCTCGGTCATGGAAAAATATTTTGAGTTCAATACTTCAGTTGTTATAAATAACCATGAATCATCATTTTATTAGACAACTATTTTAACTGATCTTTGACAGTTTTAAAGCCTCCCACTTATTTCTTCTTAGCAGTTTACATTGAAATTCGATATGAAGAAATACTATTTTGTTGAGCACTTTCTTTTATGCCGTTATAGTATAATGACTCATTTAGAGAACTAGCTCTGGCTGTAGAAAGAGGCTTAATCTATTTGTTGTATATGTCATGGACTGCTACTCTACGGCCATATCGGCTATATTTAAAATTGGGAGGACTTCCGTCCCAATCTCTTTCGTCTAACGCTATTTTGGTCGTAAAAGTACTTTTGTTTAAATAGTAACGATATAATAAAATTTTCCAAGGTCATATTTAGTATATACGAAAACCGAAACACATGTCAAATATTTTTATATAAATATTCAGTATATAAAAAAATATAATGGTATCTCAAAAACTTACGAAGTTACAAGCTTTATATATTGCCTCGTTGTCCTTGAGCGAGTACTTTGCGCGAATATCTTGCGTTTGCGCCCATTATTAACAATACTAACGGGACTGAACGATCTTGTGACTTTGTTATGACAAGCGATGCGCACGCGCCATACAGTTTTTAGTAAGGTCTAACAATATTTAAGATTTTGTAAATATTATTTGGTCAAAATATAACATGGTATAAAAAAACTAATGCAATTGATCCTATTGTCGATACTGTACAACCAGTTTTAAGATTTCGTATATACTAAAAATAAGTTTGTGTAGTAAGATTTAAGGTGATCAGTCCCATTTACATAAAAATATTTTGTCAGAAAATTTGTATCATTATGAAATAAATTAAACATGGCTAGCATAACACCTATCACATAAGTATTCAAACAGTTGAACGTACATAGGTAGGTGATTCTTAAAGTACATCCGTATTCCTAAATGTAAATAAATATTTAGGCACACTGTAGAAGAAACATTTAATTAACTTGATGACTGAAAAAAAATAGGGTTTATCAAAAAAATTGACAGGAGTATTTCACACTAAATGCATGGGTAACAAGATAACACATCCTACCAACAAAAGTAAAAAGACATGACTAGATTTTTTTCATATTTCTATATATACATTTGCAATTCAATATCTATTATACATTTGACTTGAGTATACTTTAAGGTATATCCAGAAATGTTTTATTAAAGATAATTTATGACTCTGTAATTCTATAGGAGTAACCCTTTTAAGAAATTAAAATGCTTTCTAAACCTACTTGTGATTCTGAATACAACATGTGTACTAGTATGGCATTTAAGAGGTATATTGCTAACAATATTCTAGTAGGTCTTAAAAATGAGCTGTTGTGGTGGGCGTGGCTCCGGCTAGCACTAAATCATCAGCAATCCCCAGGCCTGTTGTGATATTGCATTTATTATTTAATTACCTTTAATGGCTAAATTAGGCAGAAGCAGTTATATTCAATACAACATATTAACCCACATGTATAAGTGCCACTATGTTTAAGTGTTCTCAATAGCAACATAATTCATTCTTAGAATCATTGTGGTCAATTTAGTTAAATTTCTTGATATTATGTTTTAGGTACCTATATTAAAAAAATATTAGACGGTATGCTTGCAGTGTAAGAGCAAGGCAATCTAGTTTTCACCTAAAATTCAGTCCAGTCATTAAAAAAATTCTGCCTGGAGAAAGATTAAAGATTATCCTACTAATGTTATTAATGTGAAATCGTATATGTCTGAACGAGTGCTAATGTCCATTCAAGTGTTAAACCCCCTTGTCAGCTAAAGTAAGCAAAGGTTTAAATCTTCCTCCATGCTCTTGTAAGCATTAGTATCGCTATTGCAAAACCGTTTCATGTTAATTCTACTAGAATATGTCGTAATTGTGACAAGAACTGGTGAGACACATGCCATCTTGTGGATACATTAGTTTAGAAAATCCACATTATGATGTTGGCGCCATTAATTTTATACATTTAATATCTATTCATTATGTGACGTCAAAATTATTTAATTTTGTATGCCAACATTTGAACTTGACATAGTTTTAGGTCAGATCCACATTAAGAACAATTTGTGTGTGCGACTGGCCTATAAGTGTAAGTCTAATCACAAGATTATACTTTTAGGGCCGATTGTTTAATGTTCAGATAAAAATTAACCGACTGATAAAGTATAAAGTATAAAGTCACCAAATTACGGATGTCATACGGAAACGGTCATATTTTACTTGGGAAACAAGCAATGATATTTTAAAATCATCCGGATTGTGATTTATTCGACTGTTATCTTTTGTCTGATTGTTGTAAAATCAGCCCTTAATATGTTATTAATTTTGATTCATCAAGAAAGCATACATTTTCAATCAAACTGTAACTGTAAAATGGTTTTAACATTATAAATTATAATATCATTTTCATTTGCAAGTGAATGAACAATGAACAACATAGACATACATTTATATGGCTCATAACTCATATCGTTGACCCCTTGAGTATCACTACTCAAGGGGTCAACGTTATGAGTCAAAATTTTTAAAACGAAAATTGCATGCAAGTGTAAAGTAATGAACCATTAATGCTCGGTTTGGTTCCCGTTTATCTCCTGGTCTAAGAAACTACCTTCAGATCCATGTAAGATACCCAGACGGATACACAAAAATCTACTATTACCTACCTATATTTTGACCGGGACTAAGGTAAGGCTATATTTAGAATTAAATGTGCTTGTGATATAAGTTTTTGTGTTACATGCAACATAAACGTAACCAAGACTTAGTTGTAATTACTAAGATATAGCGAGATGTGGTAGTGCGAGCTTTAAATTTTGTATAGATTTGTTTATCGCATTATACAAAATTGTTTCAATAATGAATTGTACTAAGCATCTCGTGTATCGTGAATGTGAGATTGTATCACAGGGTGCGATCTTACTGTTATTGTGATGGCCTGTGATTTAAAGACGTTTTTCACTGTAGATGCGTTAACGATGTCGTCGTGGTGCTCCAAACTACAATGTATCATTTAGAAAGCTTCCACATGGTGATTGTATAACGTTTGTATTTTTATGTAAATATTTGTCAATTACATAATATTTAAAAAATCCTACCAAAAACAAGTAATATTTTATTCTTACGTATAAATGTCAATGGTATGTAAGTAGGTACCTTCATATTATAATAAATATATAATGTCGTACATAACAAGCCTATGGCTTAAAAATTATAGATTGTACCTATGCAATTTGATATTGATGCAGTCTATGTAATAATGATCTTTATCAAAATAATTGTCACAGTTGTCTCTATTAAAAAAGGTTCATTTTCTATCTCTTTTATTTTATTTTGTGTATCTTCCTTATTGACCTTTGTCACTACATTTGCAAACCGTAAGTATTTAGTATTTTATAGTACAAAAACGTATTTTATTCTAACTAATATAGTTAACAAGTTTACTTACTTTTTCACGCCTAAACCATAATCGTTTTCTTTGAAATTGTTACTAACTTGGTAAAGTCTCTGGTGCAAACGACCCCATGCAAGCGTAGCCACAAGCAATTTAGTTAATACCTATAGGTAGCTCAAATTATATATCATAGGGAAGTTCTCCCGAAGAACTACATACTTACGTGGTCACCCTTTGTGATTTTTTTTCCATAGAACACGTGTAAAATCACATCACGTTCATAGTAGACACTATGTAGGACGGGGCGATGCCCTTTCGAGGCTCAAACAAAGGGTTAGTATTCGACGCCTGGGAAAGGGGGGATGGAGTCTTGGCTGTATTATTCGATATAGCCAATGCTTTTAACTCCATCCCCCACACTACAATTATGGAGGCCCTTAAATACCACCGGGTGCCTCCATACCTGCGGGAACTACTGGCGAGCTATTTCGCCAATCGTCATGTCGTTTTTATCAATAGAGGGGGTCGTATCGCCACAGAGTCAAGTCCGGTGTTCCACAGGGGTCTGTATTGGGTGGGGCCCCTCCTGTGGAACATCGGGTTTAAATGGCTCCTCCGGGGCGCGCTTCTTCCGGGCACAGGTGTCATTTGTTATGCGGACGACACCCTCCTCACTGCCCGGGGGAGAAATTTCAGACCTGCATCCTTGTTGGCCTCAGCTACTGACTTGATAGTCAGGCGTATTGGTCACCTGAGCCTTAGGGTGGCGCTGGAGATGACCGAAGCCGTTTTCTTTCGTAGGTCGTCCCCATTCTCCTGACGCCCACCTAACCATCGAGGGTATCAGGGTCGATGTTAAGGCTCAGATGAGATACCTGGGCCTTTTATTGGATGCGCGGTGGCAATTTGCTCCACACTTTCGTGGATTGTCACCGCGCCTCCTGAAAGCTGCGGGCGGTTTCGGTTGGCTTCTCCCCAACCTGGGGAGGCCGAGAGCTGGTTGCCGGCGATTATATGCCGTCTTGCGCAGCATGGCGCTAAACGAGGCGTCAATATGGGCGGACACTCTTCACCGCAGGAAAAAACCTAGCTTGTCTCAGAAGGCCGCAGCGGGCCATTGCACAAAGGGTGGCCCGCTGCTATAGGGTTTTCCACTTCACTTCGTCGTGGAAACTTGAAGCCCGTGTCCTGGCCTGGGTATACTCCTGGCAAACGGAGGAGACAGCGTTGGGACAGCGCCCTGCTCAACGCGAAATCGAAGCGGTTCGGCGGGAAACTCACTTCGAGCTCGTTCAATTTTAACCGCGATCTAGAGGCTAGTTTAGCAATGGCTCATCGAAATTTGTTACCCACAAACATATTAATTAATTAATGTGACCAGGGCCTCCATTAGGTTAAAGACGGCCCTGAACGTTGGCTCCAACGGCCCCAACGTTGCTTCGTAACGTTTCGTTTGGTGCAGGTAGGTACTGTCCAGGGTACGGATGTTAACGGAAGTAACTGCACCGGATAGGGCGGGAGAAGTCCTCGTCGTGCCCACAATGTGGGGCGGCGGAGCACACGCTCATCTCGTACCCGTCGTGGTCTTGCGCTGCGGTCCGACTAAAGCTCTCGCTCCCGAACGTGGTGCATGCTAGAGAGCGGCATTTGCCTCATTCTGTGAAGATGTTATGTCGCAGAAGGAGTAGGGACCCCCTGTTAAAGGTCCCACTATACATATAAATTTTGGTAAAGTTTTTTTGCGAATCCCAGGACTGGTCCCTCGGTCTACACGCACAAATAATAATACCAACTGCTCCATATCAAGAGAAAGGCAAAGTGCTCAGAAGTAAAGACCAATACCAGTAGCGTAGCGTAATGGGGGCAAGGGGAGCGGAAAAGTTGCGGCAACGTCTGTTGCCGGGTCGGCGAAAAACCGAGTACCTGTTTGACCTCCCCCCCATTCCACCTGCATCATGTAACAGTACACCTACTGGGTAGGTAGTTATTGGGATCGAGATTGTGTAGGTGACGAACTAGACAAGTTGTAACTGTTTTTCTCACGACTACGAGTTGAACAAAGAAGGTTAGGAATAGATTTATCAAAGTCCCAGCATGTGTTTGAAGCTATCAATCAAAATCCACGAAAACCGTATTTATTTGTATTTGGGTCAATTTCAATAAACTAATAAACCCTGGCCAATTACGGTGTCAAACGTTCAATTTCTTCTTTGAAGCTTATGAAATAGTAAATTATTTACTTAAATTCATTGATTACTTATGCTTATTTCATAAAAGCAATAAACATAGGTTTACAAAAATTCCTCACTCTAAACGGGCAAAGGTCTAGAATACTTATTAAAAAGCAAATAAGTAAGTCAGATGTTTCTTGTTGGTGCTATAAAGATGGATTTATTAAAATTATTTATCAGAAAAGCAACCGGTTAGGAATACAGAAATGGACGTGTCAGGAGAAAATAAAAAGTCGCAATTATACATTTTCCATTTATTGCGAAAAACATTTTCGGTAGATTTTAGTGACCACACGTTCCCTCTGAAAAGCGGTGATACAAATTAGATTAAATCGCGCAAATAGCGAGCCACTTCAATCCTTATTAATATTGAATGTTAATCTGATAAATTATAGTAAGTACAATATATTTGTCTGATAAAAAAAATTGGGTGAGCTATGGAACTATTTTCTGTAGCTTTTTCAAAAAATCTGGGTAGCTCTTGTCTGGAACAGGCTTTGTTATATATTTTTATTTGCTATCAGTCATTCAGACTGATCAGATGATCAGAGAGATGTGTTTTGGCAGACTGAGCATTGTCTTGATCCATCTAATCCGGCAACATATCAGCTTCCTCAGGCCTCTTGATCGCGTCGGGCTGCAGCCGCAGTTGAGGTGAAGGATTCAAGTGGATAGTCTATCCTTATAGTTGGCCGAGAAGCGTAATGTCTGTAACGGGTAAATACAATTTAATATGTAATTTTGCATTTCTTAGTAAATGAAAGTTACATATAATAATACAATTTATTTACCTCTTGCTGCATGTTGGGTTGCTTAGGAACCCTTAAAAGAATCTTCCAAAAGTCCAAGTATTAATTTGAGTCCTTTTAGATCTATATCTTTATGTACTCTGTAAGAAATTATAAGTTAAAAAATTATCAAATATTATTAATAATTTATATAGCTGATTAAGTTAAAAATTTTAATTATAATGATATTGGTAAAAAAAATGCATAATAAAATTATAATTAAGTATAAAAAAATTAACTCATAATTTCATATTATTAAAAAAACAATGTTAATTTAAAAGTACATCAACAAAATAATCATTACCACATGTTAAACTCATTCTGCGTCAATTAGCATCCCCGATCAAGTCATATTTCCATATTGCTACTGCACAAAAAGAACAAGGTACATTTCATTTCATCCATTATACTGTTTACTGGACATACAACCCCACAAGCTCACTCACCCATTGACGCCGCTCTTGGAAGCCATCAATCACTTGCACTGGCAGCAGGTCACAACATGCCAAGGGCTTGGCGCTTCACCCACGCTAGTCGCTAGCACACAGACACAGATGTGCACACTTCCCCACAAGGTACCCTACCTCATTTTGTATATTAACTCTTAGGGATCATCCACATGTCAAACTAACATTCATTCCACATTTCAGGAAAATAATGTCATTAATTGGGATTAAATTACTTTGGTCAAAATTTATCTCTCTCAAGATATAAACAAACTACCTATGTGTCCAAATAAAAACATCCATCTCAAATTACTTTTTATTAAATAAAGCTCATCACTCCACATCACAAAATTACATTCAACTCTAGTCACCTTACCACTATTACAATCTTTGTTTAGGCATGTCTATGCATTCAAGTACATTTTCTCTCTGTGATACCTATCATTATCACTTCATAAATAGATATTAAACATAAATTTATAAATCAATATTGAATATACCTAATATTCACTTAAAACACACTATAATAGGATACCATACAAACATCCCTGTTATGACTCTCCACTGAGACTGCTCACCTCATGTCTGTGGTTTGTTATTCCAGCCGCCACTGGAGCCAGAACCACCTCCACTGCTATTCCAGTTGCCTTGGCCATTAGGCCAGTTGCCCTGATTCCAGTTACCTCCTTTGCCACTACCTCCACCACCACCACTACCACCGCCGTTCCATCCCTGGTTGCTTCCTTGGTTCCACGTAGGTGGAGGACCATTCTGGCCCCAGTTTTGGTTGCTGTTCCAATTTTTACCTGAACCACCTTGTGGTGGTCCACCTTGCCAGTTATTAGGTCCTTGGTTACCTCCAGGGCCACCTAAAAACCCACCCCAACCAGCTTGATTCAGAGCAGCTGCTACTAGACTTATCGGCAAATTAAAATTAGCCGGAGGGCCTCCATTAGGATTGATGCCTAAATTTTGCATGTTCAAGGAGTCAATATTGCTGTTTCCACCATTGTTGTTTGATCCTCCGGATGGCCCTGACCGGTTGCCATCCCAATTGCTACTATAAGATTCATCTTTCCAATTGTGGTTTGATTTGCTTTTGATCTTTGGAGCAGCACTAGACACAGACACAGAGGCACCTTTAATAACATGATCTTCACCACAAAGACTTTGAGCCACTTCTGGATCTAAGAAAGTGACAAAACCGAAAGCACGGAAGGGTCTAGGGACAAATACATCTGTCACTTCTCCAAATTTAGAGAAATACTCTCTTAGATCATCAGCCGTCATGTCTTCAGTGCACCGCCCCACAAAAACTTTACATGGCATTTGAGGAACCACACCTTCCTTAGAGTTAGGTATGCGTACATCCACCCATCGTCCGTCAATATTATGCCTTTGTGCTAAGGCTCTCATTTGGGATGCATAGGTAGCAAAACGTATGAAACCAAAACCTTTGAATGAACCATTCTTGTCTCTCTTCAACTGAACCATAACAACTTCGCCGAACTGCTCGAAATACAGTTTAATTGATTCTTCAGTGGATTTCCAAGGTAATCCAAGGCAAATTAAGTCTGAACATGTTAACTTCTTCTCCAACCTTTTAGTTTTTGCTGCTGAATTTTCTGGTGACACGTCTTCCATTTTGCGTTTGTTTTCTTTCGGAAACACACAAACATACAAGTGCTTACCCCATCCAACTTCACTAGGAGGATGCAGCTTACCATCGCTTAAACGGATACCACGGACGCATTTACTATCAGGATGTCTGTATTTTAGCCCCGATGCTCCTGGGAATTGAGCGACCAGTGTCGATAAAAGTAGAGTTCCATCTAATTCACAAGGAATCTCCACGGCATTTGATTCGTCCTCATCTTCACTTACTTTAATATAATCAAAAAGATCTTCACTATAGTTATTTCCAGATTTTGACATGGCGCTGTCCGCGATAAATCCACAGTCCAGAGTAAATTTACAGTGTTTAAAAGTAGATAACCACAAAATATCGCCAAATACGCCGATCGACAGCAGACAATCAAAATGGCTGAACTCTAAAGGTTAGTGTTAGGGATGTGACGCACATTTCGATACCTATTTCACCCTTGTCATAATTTACTCGAAATTATAATCGGCTCCTGTCATTCACCTGATCAATTGAATGAAAAACCTTAAAAATTTGCGTGTGGCCACACGTGTGGCCTATTGGTGATGTAAAGATTATCCGCGCATCTAGCGGCGAAATTTAAAAGTTGTCTAAAAACGACACTTTGATAACATGGATCACGACTCTGAGTACTGAAACACATGGAGACGACATAATGTTCTATAGGAACAATCTGCTATACAAATATGATTAATATCGATATTGTATTCATAAACCTCTATCTATCTCTTTTTAACAATTCTACAATACTGCATGTAAAAAGAGACAACAATATATTTGACTTAACTATTTTCGGTAACATCATCAAGTGACGTCATAGAAATACTTACGTACGTACGTCCATGTCAGTGGAATTTGCGGTGTATTGTGCCAATATTGATAAAATTTGTGATTATAACATAATCTAACTTGTAACATTCAAAAACATCGTCATAAATAAATTGTTCAGAGACATAAAGTATGTAAATAAGTAAAGTGGAATGACACTACACAAAGGCGCCATATTTGTTTCTCACTCAAATTGGGCTTCACTTTTTCGTAGTTATGCCATCTCCATTAGTTTCAGTACTCAGAGGACCACGATAACATACAGAAACCTGTTGCCAATAAAAGCAGAAATATGGAATATTGTTGCGATCCTCAATGTATTACATATGGAGATTTGGGAATAAGTTTTCATTTGTAAATCGTAATAATTATTCTCCAGAATGAATTGGTTTTGTGTATCCTGCAGACGCTTTAATTACATCGACAATCGACAACATAATTATTGTCTTGTCCAACAAGAAACCACATAAATCTGATTTTTATTTATGAAATAAACTTTTTCGTGACGTAAATTGTATCGAAAACTGTCAAAGTGTCGTTCTTACACAGCTTCACAATTTGGACACTTGAGGCGCTAGTTAGTATCTTTGCATCGCTAATTCTAGACTAATAGTAGGGGAGCCCAGGATGCTAAATCGGGATTTACTCGAGTGTCAAAGAGACATATTGGATTGCGAAGCTTACATGATAAGAAAAAAAAATGTCATATAATATCCATACTTTCATCGGTGGGGGGAGCGGCTATAAATTTTCAAAAATGTAAAAAAAAACAGTTGCATGGACATACTCGAGCGCGTCAGATATTAACAGCATCCATGTCTTACGTATTTTTGAAAACATACGTATGTTAATCTGACTGTTTCCATGGTGAGGGTGGTCGTACGTAAGGGTGAAAAACGGAAAAAAAAAATTTAATCGAGCGCGTCAGATTTTCAAAGGGGGTGTTAAATGAACCTAAAAAAAGGCTCTTATGTAATAATCTGACGATTTAGATGTGACCCAAACTCGCGGCCATTATTTGAATGTGCAAAAAAAAATCGCCATTTTGAAATACTCGAGCGCGTCAGATTAAGATATATATGGTTCATTTATGTACCCTAAACGTGTTGTCTCATAATCTGACGATGATCTGGAGGGATTGGCCTAATCTGACAATGGAAAGAATTTGTTTTTTATTTTTTTAAATCTTTTAACTTAAATTGAAGAACTAAAAAAATAGCATGCAAATAAACCAGTATATATTTTTAGATAGAGAAAGAGTGAGAGAGGAATAGAAATTCGGAGAGGGGAATACCGGCATCACGTAGCTGCACGCTTTAAACTTTATCGATTATTTTTCCTTCTTTCGGCTTATGGAAATCGTCAGATTATACATTTTTCGTGAACGTTGAATTATTCCCTTCAAATTAAAAAAAAAATTAGCCACGCTCGAGAAAATCAAGATGACGTTTTTTTTTTTACAAGTTTGTAACCCACCTACTTCTTATCGTCAATCGAAAATTGTCAGATTAGTGTAATATAGGTACACTTTTTAGCATATAACTAACTTGCCCTATCTTAACTGACGCGCTCGAGAATTTCAGATGATCAATTTTTTTTTTACTAATCTGATCCTTTATCCTTGACGCACGGCCACATATACAGGGCTTATACTTGGTGGAGGTATTTAATGGGGTACAAGGTACCTCCCAGTATAGTAATCTGCCGCGCTTGAGTAAATCCCAAAATCCCCTCTTGGGCTTCTCTACCATAATATAAAGCTGCTGGTGCTATAAATTTGTTTACTTACAAATATAAATGTAATAAAAATATTAAGGGCTTAATTAAATAAACCCCAGATAAATTTTGTTAAAGGAGCTTGTTGTTCACTGCCCAAGTAAACTAATGTAGAGTCGAGTAAATAATAAATTTCGATTCCATCACATACATTGATCTGATTCCGAGATAAGTAGCTTATGCACTTGTGTTACGGACAACAGTGGTAGTATGACAAATATATACTTAAATATTTGATGTTAACAACACCCAGACACAGAACAAACATAAGTATTCATCATATCATATATGACTTGTTTGTCGTAGAAGAGTAAGGCCACAATGCTCAAGTATAAAATGCGATGTTAGTCATCTATCATGGCATAGGTTATATGGATTTAAGCAATTTAAATGGAGAGGATCATAACACCTACTCATAAGCGTAACACATTACAATACAATCTTTAATAAAAATTAACAAAAGTATGAAATAGTAGTTCCCGAAAAGACCACTATAGCGTTAGTGAGTATGCCGTATAGCGGTGTAACCTACCTACTAATTTTATTAAAGTGCAGCACACTTCATTCCACAGAAAAAAAAATACATTTGTCCACCACAATAACAAATGAGTTTTCGTTTGTACGTAGTTTAATATTACTCTGTGTTAATATTTATGTAGTATAAAATTCAGTCGAATTGAGAACCTCCTCCTTTTTTTGAAGTCGGTTAAAAATAATTTTGTACCTATTTACATTTAACAAACTAGTAGTTTATTAGTAGTTCATCATTAAAACACGCGTGTTTATTATTTTATTATTGTTCCATGTATGTAACTATTCCGCGTAGATTACTTTTCCCTAGGTAGCAGCTTCTAAATTGCTATCGGGTCTGATATGTAGTTTCGAATGCCGTCATTGCGACGCACGCTGTTTCGAAAAAAAATTCAAGTGGTACGCCCTCGCGAAAAGCCGTTGTATCGAAAATCGCTAGATCGAATGACGGACTCGCGAACACGCTGTCACGAAATCCCTATTATATGTAGGGTACGCTAGATCGATAGTCACGGTATCGAAATTGAAAAAAATATTTTTTTTATTAACTTTTTGATGATGTACTATAGGTATAGAAAACAAATTTGTAGGTAACAAAAATAAAAATAACATCCAGTATCCGGATAGAATAAAATTAATATTAGATAAATTAGTTACAATTCGCTTTATGGAATAAAAAAAATACTGCCAGAAGCAGTACTGTTTCTCTTTAAGTAACAAAAATAACAATGATATCTGAAAAAAAAAATGAATACCAATCTGAAACATTAAATGAACTCAGTACCTATAAGCGAGTATTTGGAGCTAAAGCTCTTATAAAGTCCAAAGTGCTCATAGATCAGCTCATTTTTAAAATAGCGTTTATAGCTTTTTATTTCATTTTCATTTTCTTAGGTGACGGACTCTGTGGAATATTACCCAAATCTCAATTTAGACATTTTTGGGTAATATTTCACAGACTCCGCAGAAGAAAATGCTGATTTTATTGTTTCAGACTGGCATAATTTTTTTTTCTCATATATCATTGTTATTTGTGCTACTTAAAGAGAGACAGTACTGCTTCTAGCAGTATTTTTTTATTCCATAAAGCGAGTTGTAACTAATTTATCTAATATTAATTTTATTCTATCCGGATACTGGATGTTATTTTTATTTTTGTTACCTACATATTTTTTTTTCTATACCTATTATAGTACATCATCAAAAAGTTAATAAAAAATAATAATTTTTATTTCTCTTCCTTCTAAATACTAATCGAACCCATCGTAAGTTGCTGTTTCTCATCGAAGTTGTGAGTACGATTCCCATACGATAAATGTGAATAGGCACTCTAATCGCAATAATCAATTTCGATACCGTGACTATCGATCTAGCGTATCCCACATATAATAGGGATTTCGTGACAGCGTGTTCGCGAGTCCGTCATTCGATCTAGCGATTTTCGATACAACGGCTTTTCGCTAGGGCGTACCACTTGAATTTTTTTTCGCAACAGCGTGCGTCGCAACGACGCCATTCGAAACTACATATCAGACCCATTGCTATCTGATCCAATGGAAGTTGTTCATGCGGCAAGACGCTTGACCTATCGCGCTAAGTTCTGTGATTTAAATATTTTATTACAAAAAATGTATATTATATTACTTTACAGCACTTATAAACGTATTAAAACAGAATGACAACATATATGTTTTCGTAAACTACATAAATATCCTGGTTTTCATTCAAATCAAAAATCTTTCAGGTATTTATTTATGGCTAGATTAATAAATACGCAACTGGTTTATGAGGATTCCAAAGGTTACACAGGTCAACAAGACATATCTTCGTTATGTGGTAGATATTTAAAATTTTTGAAGTTTAACATTTTACCAGATAAAATATCCATAAAATCTTAATAAAACACGGAGCGAACCGGACACGTCCCGTCACCAACACAGCGCCTGCTCACCTTGAATCTTGACTTTTACCATTTGCTAATTTTAAATATTGAATTCCAGTATTTAAATTGGCCTTGTTAGTGTAGCCACGTAATCTATAGTAACCTATTTGTCTGCCTACTTACATCTAAACCTTTTTAGATATTGAGTTGTCTATAATTATCAAGCACTAACATTTTTCGATTTCACACTTCAACCGTGTCTGGTATATAAATAGGTAAGTAAGTTCCGTTGTGTCGAATAAAGTTTTATTAAGTATGGTCCGAGAGCAAAAATTTTTAGGTAGGTATTTGGAGGCAAGCAGGAAACTTATCCCATACCTTTTTCGACGCCGGTCGTCCCCGCGACGGGCGTCACGGGCACCATCGCGCTGTGCCCTCTGCTGTACCAGAGGGACACGCGGAGAGTGTCTCGTCGGGGGGGGGGGGGGGGGGGGTGCCTTCCACCCGGCGACCCAAGTTGAGGGCGAGGCCCTGTACGCGCGGAAATGCCGGTGCTTCCCGCGCCCACCGCAACGCATCGCCAGTGCGCTCCTGCCGGGTGTTAAGCACTTGTGTTACGGGTATCAGAAACAATAGTGGTATGACAAATATATAAATATAAATAAATAAATATCCGACGACATCACATACATTGATCTGACTCCGAGGTAAGTAGCTTAAGCACTTGTGTTACGGATATCAGAATCAACAGTGGTATTACAAATATATACTTAAATATTGGATATTAACACCCAGACACAGAACAAACACAAGTATTCATCATACGAATATTTGTCCTGGGTGGGGATCAAACCCACAACTCTTGGCGCATGGGGCAGGGTCACTACCGAATGCGCCATCGAGCTTGTCAAAATACTTAAATATAGAATATTAATACCCAGACACAGAACAAACAAACACATCATCCTACGAATGTTTGTCCTGGGTGGAAATGGAACCCACAACTCATGGCGCATGGGACAGGGTCACTACCGAATGCGATGTCTCCTTAGTTTTTTAAAAGGGAGACTCCCTGGAGTGTTTTAACTTTTTTTTGTCTCCCCAATAAATTGACAAGCTCGTTGGCGCTTTCGGTAGTGACCCTGCCCCATGCGCCAAGAGTTGTGGGTTCGATCTCCACCCAGGACAAACATTCGTGCGATGAATACTTGTGTTTGTTCTGTGTCTGGGTGTTAATATCTAATATTTAAGTATATATTTGTAATACCACTGTTGTTTCTGATATCCGTAACAGATGTGCTTAAGCTACTTACTTCGGAGTCAGATCAATGTATGTGATGTCGTTGAATATTTATTATTATTATTATATTTATTATTATTATTATTAAATATTTTATATAAATAATAATAAATTCTCCAGACTGACACACCAATTCCCTAGTTCCAAACTAAGCTTGTGCTAGGTGAACGGATAAACATACTTAAATACGTTTATAAACATCCATGACTCGAGTACAAATGTCCATGTTCATAACACGAAACATTTTCCCCCATCGGGATTCGAACCCGAGACCCTTGGTTTCGTGGCCAGGTCCTCTGCCCACTCGACTAACGCGTATGCTTGTTGATGAAAATATACCTGAATACTAAGTATATACCTATTAACGATCTTGGAATTTGATAAAGTAGAGTTATAAACACGTTTTAGGGGTATCTCCTACAATGCGGGAAACCAATATCCTGTTTGTTTTTCCTTAGTTATAAAATACATTTTCTCTGTCCGAGCCACCTGGAAAATTGTAATTCTATAGTGCGATTTAACACGTTTTAGTATACTTGGTATTTAATATTTTTCGCTCATCTGAAAAGAGTTGTCGCAGAAAGACAGAGTCGCAGAATGAATACTGAAAAATTGATAGCAAAGTGACAGGAACAGTTCCTGTTTTCTTGTGAAGTACGGGACCCTACAATTTAATCATATTTATTATCTACTTTTTGTTCAGTAAAGACCTCCAACTAATAATATTTTCGAGTCGAAATGTCATCGGATGGCTAAACTTTCCATCTCGGCAGCAACCGAGAACCGGTTAGATGGGCCCAAACAAAATTACCTCACCTTGCATAAACTTTGCTATCGAAACAAATTTGTAAAACAGATTTTTGACACGAGTTTTATAGCATTTATTTGTATTTCTACAACGCAAATTCTTGGTTTCTTGGTAAGTAGGTATATAGTACCTAAATACCTATCATCTACATAAATTAAACAATGGTTATCCTTGCATTTTTGTTATTATACTTATGGCTATTTCAGTGAGTATACAAAGAAATCGTATTACATGCAGGGCCGTCTTAAACTATGCTGGGCCCTAGCTAGGGCACAAAAGAATATGAGGCCCTTGTGGAAAGTTATAATTATACTAATATTTTCCAACTATTATATAGTTTAGTATCGGTAATCAAATGTCATATTAATTATATTATTATGCTGTTGGTTTTTGGTTCAAATTACGCTATTGGTTTCTTTTGGGATTTCTGTTGAGCAAGATCTTATAATTATTATATCTACTTACTCGAAGTATATTTTTTGAGGGATATTACTATCTAGGTATACACATCGGTAATTGACAAATCACTCAGTCGTTCTTGTACCATTGTTGTTAACAATACATTTTTTATTCTCTTCAGCTGCGAAAATGACCGCTCTCTATTAAAATTGGTAACCATTAGGCAAAGGAATATTCTTGTAGCAACTTCAACGTTTGGAAAATACACTTTCGGTCCTTCGGGGTCCCTTGTGGATGTGGGCCCTAGGCACGGGCCCCGTGTGCCCTTATGGTAAAGACGGTATTTATTATAATATGAGGTAGATATAAAGCATATTATTTAGAGTCATTAATTCGTAAGAAGGTACTGATGCAAAATGTAGTGTTTTCTTATAGAATAGAACGCGCAATTGATCGAGATAGAGCAAGTTTGATACGAATTTCGCGTTGACCCGTCTCATGCCCTAATCATTGGTAAAAATCGAATGATAGGAGCCAATCGATAAGTTTAGGGCTTCAGCAAGTTCTCTAACGTCATCATAGTCGACGATTGGTCAATACCTACCTACTATTTTCTTCACTTCATCAATGTTTTCATCTGTTGTTGGCGTGCTCGGGCATCCGGCACGATCTTCGTCGTTCACATCTTCTCTGCCCTCTCAAGAACATTTTGTATCATTATTAAACGAAAAAAAATTAATACAGATTCTATGATATTTTTTTTTTAGAGTAGGCAATAATCGAAGACGAGCTAAGACACGTGCAAGCAAACAACTGTAAAAATTATCTGAACATTTAACATGGCCCAACTTGTCGGTATAAGTCAGAGACACGAGTAGCAACATATCACCACAAAAAAATCCAAAATCGATTATACCTACGTAACCCGCGGAAATTCCAAATTCGCGATTCTTTTTTTAACAGACCTCGTATTGGCTCTCGTCTCGATACTTGTGTACCTACTTTCGTTGATTCCGATTTATAAAACGAGTGTTTAGAAACTTACTTTAGAAAAAAAATAATGCATGTGATGTTGTCTGGTGTACGTACCAACCAACGTAGTATTTACATTACATTTAGATAGATTCTACATTTACATTTAAAAAAAAAATTGTGTCTTTAAATATTCGAATAACTTACGTTGCAGAATTATTAACGTCGATGTTACTTATCTGCTTTATATATATCAGAGTTATAAATAAAATTTTATTTAAACGTTTTAGACTTCTTAGTTCTTATGAATATATTTTTTTTCTATTGAAATATGTACATCTATTTATTTTGGCCTAAGCAAACCTTACGATACAACATTTGCGATTTGCAGATGATATGCTCTTTTCAGTGAAACCTCCATAGATCTAGAAAAAATGATTCAAAATCTCGACAAAGAAAGCAAAAAAGTGGGATTAGAAATAAATACTAACAAAACTAAAATAATGACCCACAGGAAAAATGAACACACAGGAGAATACCTACATTAATGAATACATCTACCTCGGAAAACTGATATCATTCAACCGACAGACACGAGAATGAAGTGGACTAAAGAATAAATATAACATGGAAAAAGTATTGGGCATAGAAAGAAATTACAGCCTGAAGCTACAGAAGATCATAATGGATTCATGTATCTTGCTTTCCTTAGCAAGTCAGACATGGACATTTAAAAACAAGGTTAAAAATAAAATCCTATTTTGCCAACACGCCATGAAAAGAAGTATCCTAAAACTAAGAAGAATAGATAAAAGCAATGGAGTGGCTTGGCCTAGCGATCGAAAAAGCTCGAGCCTTTTAGCCCTTTTTTAAGACTCGCCGCTTTATAGCGATGGCTAGAAGGCTAAAAGGCTAAATAACTCTCAAGCCCTCGAGGCTAATTGTACTTATGGCTTTTGCTAGCCATCAAAAAGGCTCAAGCCTTGTAGCCCTAAATTTAAAGCTTGCGAGTCTTTTTTAAAGGCGGACTCACAAAACAGTAATTCTAAAATGGCTCACTAAAAAAGGGCTTGAGGCTTTCTTAGGCCTAGGCTTTTTTAAAGCCTTTTTGGAATACTGGCGTCGTGGCGTAGTGGTTAGTGATCCTGACTGCTAATCCAGAGGTCGTGGGTTCGATTCCCACCGAGGACAAATGTTTGTGTAATGAACATGATAATTTGTTCTGTGTCTGGGTGAAATTTATCTATAATATGTATGAATTTAGAAAGAAATAAATGTATATGTTTGTTTATCGGTTGTCTAGTATCCATAACACAAGCTTTAGTTTGCTTACTTTGGGACTAGATAGCGTTGTGTGAATATGTAGTGACATATTTATTATTATCCATTTATTATTATTATTATTAATATTGTAGCCATCACTATAAATCGGTAAGTCTTAAAAAAAGGCTAAAAAGCTCGAGCCTTTTTGACCGCTAACAAATGATAAAACGCTAATTACGACGCCAGTTTTCTAAAAAGGCTTTAAAAAAAGCCGCGGCCTAAAAAAGCCTCAAACCCTTATATAGTGAGCAATTTTAGAACTACTGTTTAATAAGTCCGCCTTTAAAAATGGCTCGCAAGCTTTAAATTTAGTTCTAAAAGGCTCGAGCCTTTTCGAACTCTTTTGTGAGTCCGCCTTTAAAAAAGACTCGCAAGCTTTAAATTTAGGGCTACAAGGCTTGAGCCTTTTCGACCACTAGCTTGGCCTCATTGAAAAAAAAAGACAAAAAGGATGTCAAAAGAAAAAATGGGTCAACGATATTGTGAAAACAGCTGGGAAAAAGTTGATGACTACAGCTCAGGATAGACAAACATGGATAAAGATGGAGGAGGCTTTTTATCCCCCAGGAGCCATGCAATACACAAAATACCTACCTACTACAATTTTTATTAAATACTTACTAAGTATACAATTTATTAATGCATGGATAAATAAAGCTATAGTAATAATAATAAGCAAACCTTAAAGTTTTACAGGATCTTGGTTCTCCTTAGGCTGTACGGGATAGCTTATTAGAGTGCAATAAGTGGCTCGCACGAAAGTCATTTAGTCACCTTCTACACACCGTTAATAATTTCCTTTGTGAATTTCAAACACTCACTATATTTGGAACGTTAAAGGTCAAAGACCAGTTTTGCAACATTCATAGTGAAACAAAGGCTCGGGTCCCCTTCACTGCACGAAGGCACGGCAGCTCGCGCTATGCACCGGCAGGAAGTGCCTCCAAGGCGATCCCGCTGAGGTTTCCACAACCAGTAAGCATGCTACCTGATACCTAGGATAAAAATGCACGTCCATAAGATTTAAATTGTCTTCACAATATACCCAATGCCTAAATGGGAGATTTAAGATGCATATGCAACTAATTATGTTAATGTAGCTGATCTTCTGCCTATTCATTATTCAGGGAAGGAACGGGATTAAATAAAACAGATCTGCTTATTTTGTTGTTAATTAAGAAACTACAATGTTTAAAATTTTTTCGTGAAAAAATCAAACAATCGTATTGGTTTCTTCAAGTTTGTTCAGTTACTAGATACACTATGTTAATCAATTAGCCATTAGGTTTAAATACTACAAAATGCGCATACATAGTGTACCTACTCAAGTTCAGATAAGAGCGTCCTTCACTACAGAATTACTGACGAGTCATTACAATAACTTAGACTTTGGAGAACGCCATCAAAATGATATGGATTGGTATTTTACCGCAATATTAAAAAAAATGTAATTTATTGTAATAAAATACATACAAAGGATTGCCAATAAAGGCGCTTTAGTTAGACCATTAAAGGGGTAAAAGATGTTAAAACTAACATAATTGTCTTTAAATGTAAGTCTCACGATTTTAAATTTTATTGTAATATTAAACAACAACACGATTTTCGTTTGGTGCTCGGCTCCCTTCTATTCGCTTAATATTCAAAGTGCGTTGCAGGTACGAGGAATTTCGCCGCATCCGCGGTCGCCTTTAGGCCACTGACACTACACACTTGCACTCGTTTTTTTTTCAAAACTTATGTATGACACGTGAAATGCCGATGATTTTTGACTTCAATAATGTATTTTCTGCATTATTTCTACGAATATTGTAGAGTACTTAGGCTTAAAGTTTTATTATTAACTAGCTGTGCCAGCGGTGTCACCCGCGTTTATGGTTAATATTATAAAGACTATTTCCGTCATACATGATTTCTATGTAACTTTAACCATTAAGGTTGCACACGCGACGGAAGCTTTAAAAATGGAGTAACTTCTCCCGTTTTCCCAACATTTCCCTTCACTACTCTGCTCCTATTGATTGTAGCGTGATGAAAAGTATACTATAACCTGCCCATTAGTATGAAGAATAATTGTACCAAGTTTCGTTAAAATCCGTCGAGTAGTTTTTGTTTCTATAAGGAACATACAGACAGACAGACAAAAATTTTACTGATTGCATTTTTGGCATCAGTATCGATCACTAATCACCCCCTGATAGTTATTTTGAAAATATATTTCATGTACAGAATTGACCTCTCTACAGATTTATTATAAGTATAGATTGTAATTAGTTAAGTGGGTATGCGTGGTTTCAAAGTTGATAATGAATATGTTCTAAAGAAACCATCGTGACTTTGGTTTTAATAGCTTGCCGCCTTACGCTTAGGTACGATCAATCAAAGACGTTTATCGATTTTTTACAGAATTATTTGTTTTTAATGATTGCACTTGGAGCAGAGATTGTGGAGCAGAGATTGCGGCATCAATGCTTATCTCACCGGAAACAGTTGTTAATATAAGCCGAAGATAATCCAGACATATCTCACATCTCGGCATGATAGTATCAAATCGCAATTCTTGGTTACAGGCAGTTGATAAGTAACAGGTACATGTGATCTACAAGAATGATTTGGCAGTTGCAATTGTACTTAATCAAACACATGCTAGGAGACAAATAACAAGAAATGGCCATGGACGACAGCAACTAATCTATCTGATGTAAGAAGTGCGCAATTTAACATTTACGAATTATGAACAGGTAAGTGTAGTAAGTACCCACACCACCCACCCATCGATGTTGCAACGCTGTAATAGTGCAGTTTGCATCGACCTCAAGCGAATATTATTTAGTGGCTAAGTACACAATTACATTTAGATTCTCATTATTTAATATTTACTCAAGTCGGGTTAAGGAAGCTGTCTCGAGGAATGCGGTAGATCAACTTGGCAAAACAACCACCACCACTTTTTGATTGAATTGCCTACCTTTTACCTAGGCTTGATGATTTGTGATTAGTCGGCTACGTGACAATCTCTAATAGTTTCCTGCTTTGCTTTACATGTTGATTGGAGTTGGCAAGACTATGCAATATAATAAGTTTGACAAGCTCGATGGCGCATTCGGTAGTGAACCTGCCCCATACGCCAAGAGTTGTGAGTTCGATCCCCACCCAGGACAAATATTCGAATGATGAATAAATACTTGTATTTGTTCTGTGTCTGGGTATTAATCTATACTTATCTATAATAAATCTGTAGAGAGGTCAATTCTGTACATGAAATATATTTTCAAAATAACTATCAGGGGGTGATTAGTGATCGATACTGATGCCAAAAATGCAATCAGTAAAATTTTTGTCTGTCTGTCTGTCTGTATGTCTGTCTGTCTGTCTGTCTGTCTGTATGTTCCTTATAGAAACAAAAACTACTCGACGGATTTTAACGAAACTTGGTACAATTATTCTTCATACTCCTGGGCAGGTTATAGTATACTTTTCATCACGCTACAATGAATAGGAGCAGAGTAGTGAAGGGAAATGTTGGGAAAACGGGAGAAGTTACTCCATTTTTTAAGCTTCTGTCGCGTGTGCAGCCTTAATGGTTAAAGTTACATAGAAATCATGTATGACGAAAATAGTCTTTATAATATTAACCATAAACGCGGGTGACACCGCTGGCACAGCTAGTATCTAATATTGAAGTATATATTTGTAATATCTAACACTGTTGTTTCTGACAATCGCAACACAAGCGCTTATGCTACTTACCTCGGAGTCAGAACAAACTGGTCAACAAAATTACACTTTTTTTTTGCCACATAACAATTCAATACTTTTTTCTAATTATCAGTACCATTATAATACAATTATATTATAAACATTTTCCCATCACGCCACATTTTTTTGTCATTTGCCTAGAAACATTCAAATATCTGCAATTGAAACGATTTTTGTTGTATTATTTAACAGCATAAAGATTATTAAAATGTAAACATAATACATGCGATTGATAGTCAGAATGCGGAACATTTCAATGTACTTCGAATTAAGCTTCTACTATGATTCTATGCAAAGATATGTCTAGTTAAGCTTTACCATATTTTTGGCGTAGGTACATTCAAAGCTGCGCATTTTATATGGACGAATTCTTAATACCATTCTAATGCGAATATTTTGCGAGACATTAGTATAGCAATGTAATTTACACTGTTAATCAACAATTTGGGATTATTTCTTTCCACAAAAGACAATAGATACAAATAATTTTGTATTTATGAATTGATTTATCAATATTGAAGTCAGACCTTAAAGCCAAAAAAGGCGACTAATGGTATATCGGGTTTTGGGTGTGTGATTGTGTAGGCGACAGGTTAGCCGCTTGTCACTGCTTTTTCACAATTGTCCATCTGACCCAGCCCGGCTTTATTTTTGGCTGAATGTGGTTGAAGGGGCTTGCTGCCCCTTCGACTCTGCCTACCCCTTCGGGGATCATGGGCGTGATGTTATGTATGTATGTATGTATGTATGTACCCTAAAGCCAAGTTAAGTAACTTTGTTCTCTAATATCTCAAAAATGTGACCTGATGATCAAATTTGGATGACTAATTCTGAATCAGCTGTTATTGTTTTATTAAAAAGGCAATGAGTTAATTCTGTGAAAAAAAAAATGTTGACTAGTGAATTAAGTATGTGACGTAGTCTGATATTAAAAAAAAAGAATGTGTAAGTATTTATAACCAATATTTAAAAAAAAACTGTAAAATTAAGAAGGTAGGTTTACGTTTACGTTGTATCTTCTAGATTATATAACAAAAACCTTTATTATACGGACCTATTTATGACATCTTCTTTAATGATCAGCATTGCAACGTCTCTAGTGTTGCAGACATGTAGGTAAGAGCTGGAGATGACTCTATGTAGTTGTAGCCACAAGAAAACTTCTTTCATACTGGACTACTGCATTATGCGCACCTAATGCGACCTATCTATTTCTTATCTTAAAACAATTTACTTAAATAAAAATTGTGCCTAATAACCTCAGAAATAGGAGGAATATAACATGTATTTGTGCAGTCGTACCATTCACATAACATAATACGGCCATTCGTAAGTATGACTTGCTTGTAAAAGAATTCCTATACACAACCATACATATATATGGTACCTAAGTACCATGTGCTTCTTAACACTAAGTATACCTAAATGGCAAAATAAATGAGAATAGGTATACATAATGCGTTGTATTTACTTTATGTAATTTTATGGGAATTGGCTGCTTATTGGGGAATGTATACAGGTATATATGAAACAAATTTTAGGGATGTGTGTACACAGATGTGTATTGCGTGAGGGCCGGCCAATGACCGTCTGTGACCGGCCGGGCGGCCTTAGGAGCGCGGCGCCGGCGCATGACCTGCCGTCTTCACTCACAACATCTGTCATTGTCAAATTTATAGGAGCCTTTTCAAAGCACTTCTCGCGCATTGCCACGGCTGGGAATGCAGTAACCAATCTGTTCTGTAATCAGTATTACGTGTATAGCATATGTAAATGTAAAAAATATAGAACGGTATTAGGTAATTCAATCATTCAATCAATGGATGCGAGGCGAGTTGGCTCAAACACTATACCGCTTTAGGTCTTTTAAATCTGATGAGGAATATATTTTTATTAGGTACATATGATGAGAATATAATGTTTTCATATGGCGAGTCGACTAATTTATTCACATCTCTCAAATCCTGGCTACAAAACCAATAGCCGATGAATGGGAAAATGTTCGTGTGATGGCCTAGAAATTTTACATAGTTTGTATAGTTATGTATGGTAGCTACTGCATAAGTACGCCATACCTAAAGATATACCTAAAGCTATTTAATTTTATTATTATATGCTCAGTTTTGAAACTAAACAACTGGTATGGTGCTAAAGTGAATGGTTATTTTTTTATATATAAAATTTATAAGTACTAAATCACAAGCGCGAATAAGTACATGCAAGCAGCTTTCATGAAAATATGTTCTGGACAAGCTCATAGCTGGTTCAAATGGCAGTATTCCAAGCGATTGATTTTCGGAAAGCAATACCTATCAACATACAATATATCTAAGGTTACATAAATAAATTCTTTTGAGTGACACACCAATTCCATAGTTCTAAACCAAGTTTGTGCTGTATAGGTAGATACTAATAGTAACTGACAGACATACCTAAATACGTTTTATAAACATCCATGACTCGAGAACAAATGTCCATGTTCATCACACGAGACATTTGCCCCTAGCGCGATTTGAACCCGCGACCCTTGGTTTCGTGGCCAGGTTTCTGACCACTCGACCAACGTGCCTATCAAATCAAATTACCTACTTACTACATACAAGTAATTGAATAGTGACATCTTAGAATATGCTTTAATAAAGCATCCATTAGCTTATAGCTTTAGAATTTGATTGAATTTACCACGTATGATGATTGATCGAACACCTTTGGCATATTCAATCGGTGTATGCGCACGACAGACAGCAGAATACTTATGTACTAGCATACATTTCAAAATAGTGGCAATTTATTGTTTAGAAACTTCGTAATGCATCAACCTCTAAGACCTGGTTATACAGCCCGCATCTCCTTTGGAACTACCTGTATACCTATCTAAAAATGAAAGGCTTATTTGGAACATATCGACCTAGCAGGTGCAATGGTTAATTGTTTTGGTAAAATCAGGAATGTTCTCGGTTCCATTGCTAGCCGAGTGATTTTATGAAACTAATACATGTGAGGTTTTCTGATATTCCTTCACTGAACTATTCGTCACCATATAGGTATATATATAATAATAATTATTAGATGACGGTAGGTGCGGTATCTTTACAAGTAGTAAGTACCTTACTTAGGTACACTATATATTTGAATCTTTGTCGTAAGGTTTGTTTGTCTTCTCTTTTCTAACGTTGAAAATACCTAATACATGATAGTCCAGTCAATAAAGCCTTAACTTTGCCATTTTGAGTTGAAAGGATGGGACTAACGGGAAAATTTGCGAGAGTAGGTACTACATATTTAATACTCCAAAAAGTCAAGTCTTTGACTGAGAAGATGTGTGCATCCTAAAAATAAAATACATATAGGTTACCTTTTTGTGTTTAGCTAACTGTTTATATAAGTGTGTACGTATCCAACACGGACTAGTAAAATAATATATAGGATATCTGTCATTTGGAGCGCTTATTATGTCAATGTGTTACGTAAGTTGCGTGTCAAGTAGGAGCACCTGCGGAGCTTCAACATCTAATTAGTGGCGCGAAGTCCTTCTTTTTTTATTATTAGTCCGTGGTATCTAATAACTATTTTTTTTTATTCAGATATTTTAACAGAGCTAGACTATCTGTTTATTAGGGGAGTAAATAGTTGAAATTATAGATAATAGTCAGAATCTATTCTTCCCCAAAGATTTTCCGTTGCAAAACTCCAATACAATGCCATTACTCACACACGTAGATATTCATACGATTACATAAACAATAAAAAGCATATCATTTACCTGTTGGAAATTATGAACACGACGTACATTATTTTCAAGCAGTTAGCTAAGAACGGATGGTAATTAAATTGATACGATGGCATAAAGTTAGAAAGGTCACATACTTACTTATATTTAAGTAAGTGACCTTTCTAACTCATGTTCACGTGGAGGGGAACTGCATCCTGGAACTCCTGTGCTAAGGTCTACTTACTTTATGGACCTATTAATAATACTTATAAATAATATATATTTGACAGAAATATAAGAAAGATTTCTATTACCTCCCTAGTTACATACACAATTTTGTTTATCAATTATTATACCGGAAAAATTGTTGTACCATACGTAACAATTTTTTAAATTAGCCTATAAATACTAACGATCGTGTAGTTTGATCAACACAGAGAGAGGAAAACAATTCCGTGTGAAGTGTGTGTCGGTGGGTGTAACGATGTTGCGCAGACATCACACACCTCTCTCTGTTTCACAACACGACCCACTTGGCCCGCCACCACCCCCGCCACGCCTCGACGCCTAGCGCCTGCCTCACCACACACTAAAATGTGGATAATAGATACCGACCTCGATTAGCTCACTTTTGGTTTGGTGTATTTGTGACCTAATCAGATTTTCGGCAAAAGTTGGTCGAAGTATTTGATCTATAAAAAAACTCTCTTTAAGCTGCTATCGACCACGACTGTGATGTAATGTTACTTAACACGTGCAATTTACAGGCCACAGGGCACTTGTATCATACTACTGCAGCGCCCCGCATACGTAGTTCCCATTCCTGTGGGTGTGGGTGTTCACAATATCTTTATAAATTATAGCCTATGTGTTATTCTAATGTATAAGCTATATAATTGTACCTAAAGTTTCATTAAAATCCATTCAGTAGTTTTGTGCGTGAAAGAATAACAAACATCCGTAGATCCTCATAAACTTTCGCATTTATAATATTAGTAGGATTTAGTTAAAAAGTGGGCCGCGTGGTCCTGTAGAACATTCCAGTCAGCTTGGTTCTTAATTTTATAAAAAGACTTGCGATTTTTACCAGTCGGTAGGGTTGTTTCAAATTTAACCATATGAACTACATAGAAAGTGATATATTTGTGACAAAATAAAACAAAATTAGTTAATAATCAACAAATCAGTCATATTTATTATTAACCAGCCAAGTGCGATTCGGATTCGCGCACGAAGAGTCCGGATCGTTATCTATACAACAGAACATACTTACTATATTATGACTTTTTTATAAATTTTATTATTTATTTTTCAAGTGAATATGTTCTGTGAATAAATAAAACAGGTAGACACCTGGTGCCGTTATTAATATCGACCATAAAACGGCTAAAAAAAAATCACGTTTTTTATATGGAAGCCACACTTTTAGTATTTGTTATTATAGCGGCAACAGAAATACA
The DNA here is from genome assembly GCA_951394215.1 of Glyphodes perspectalis. NCBI lineage: Eukaryota > Metazoa > Arthropoda > Insecta > Lepidoptera > Crambidae > Glyphodes > Glyphodes perspectalis. The sequence continues at coordinate 7,702,064 of OX596201.1, forward strand.
TCATCTGTGAAAATTTCATCTGTCTAGCTATCACAGTTCATGAGATACAGCCAGCCACGGTGTGGGCCGCAATGGGATCCCCGCCGCCCCCGCGCATGGACTTCGGGAATTCCTTCCACAGAGGCCACGGGGGCCATACTAGTGTGCCAAATTAAAATTTCGGCAATTTTTGGTAGAAAACCAGCAAAATTCACAATACGTTTTACTGTATTTGCAACCAATTTATGCAAAAATACAACATTATGAAAAATCGTGAAAATTAAGAATTCACGATGGCCCCAACAAATTGCCCACCTGGTATTCCGCGTGGCGTTCAACGTGTATCGTTCAAACTTTATGTTAAATAAACATATCTGATTATTATTTATTGAAGGGTTTAAAAAGTCCGTAAGCAATCAACATTTATCTTATATTCTATATTAGATATAATTAAATAAACCTAAGTAGGTAATTTAATTACAAAATCTATAGGTAATTTAAGTACCCCATAACCCGGCTTTTCATTAACGAATCCAAAGCCCCTCAGTCGCAGTCTACCTACTGTCAAGTAGGTACACTGCAGCTGTGCGAACACAGCGGTTCACTGGGAAACGACCCTGCAGACCAACTAGCTAGAAGGGGTTAAATTATAATAATGAAAGTGCTCGGACCGGAGCCGATCATACCGATATCACACAGCGAACTTATGTTCTGGTTACGCGAAAGAACCAAGCGACTGCATACAGGCCTATGCGCAGACCTAAAACAATGTCGCCAAACCAAAGAGGCCATAAAAACCATAAACAGCAACCTATCAAAGAAACTGCTGAACTTGAGTAGGACAAATCTACGCCACGCTGTCAGCATAATAACGGGACACTGCGATCTAAACAGACACCGACACAAGATAGGAGCCACTGACACTACTGACAGCCCCTATGTCTGCATTGGTGTTTATTTTGGCCATCATACAGCCCAGAGGCTGTATGATGGCGGAAGAAACACCAACTCACGTACTATTACACTGCAACAGCGTGAGTGACACAAGGGCACAGCTAATAGGCAACCCTCCTTCGATGGAGGCTGCACTCAAACGTCCTAAAAACCTAATCACCTTCTGGACGGAGCTAAAGTGGTTTGAATGATCGCTGTAGTGGTACAGTGACCATTTACGCACAATGGCCCACTTATGAGGCTAAGTGCGGGAAACACATGTCTAACTAACTAAGGGGCTGTGTAAAAAATAAATGATCAAGAATCATCCAAAAATAAGGATTCAAGATTTTTATCTCTTTGGTGTGTTCTGTAGAGATTTTATAGGGCCTAAATTATTTTTTTAAAACATGCTCGATGGGCAAGCTTTCGATCGACCCTCTACAGTTTTTAATACATATTGTATCAAAGTTTTGCCTTGACTGAAATTACCGCAAGTACCGTTGTGCAACGTTTTGAACATAGGTACCCTCTATGATTGATAGAGTCCTTACGAAATTCAAACTTTCAAAATTAATATCAATGAAATCTTATTACGAAACCATATTGACATTACACGACACACAGCGAGCCTGCAAAACACGAGCTTACCGACTTATGAAACACCTTTGTCGTTAACATTTAAAATAGTTCACCGTCAAATTTAGAATCTTTGTATTTAGTCGTGTCAATAAAGCCATTTACTAGAAAGTCATCAGAAACAGCTCCGATTTTGATGATTTTATTTTATTTTGTAGGTTATTTTATATATTTAAAATCAGAAACCTTTTGAAGCGGGGAAGGAACGATTTATATTCTTAAATAAATATTTATATAGAATATTTTTTTCTGTGACCATATCCATTGAAAAAGAAGAAAAAGGAGACATTTATGATATATTTATTTACGTTACATAATAAAAAAAAGTAAATTGTCTATAAATTCATTTTTCAAAAAATGATACAAACAATTTAGTATGAGTTATTGTTGTGTTATACTGAGATAGAAGTAATAACATACATACATACCATTACGCCCGCAATCCCCGAAGGGGGTGGGCAGGATCAAAACTCCCTTTAACAATTTTTGGATAAAATAAAAACTGTGTTAGGTAAGATGGAAAATTATGAATAAGTAAGCTTAGTAACAATTGGCTAGCATATCGCCTACACGATCACGTAACCATGTACCTACCCGGTACACCGTGTGTCACCTTTATGCATACACAAAAATAACATAAATGTACTAAATTGTTCATAATATTTCAAAAAAATTAATATATTATTTACTTTTTTTTTCAAATTAATGTTAATATAATATCTTATTCTCCTTTACTTCGTTTTCAATGGATACGGTCGAAGTAAAAAAAATCTATGTAAATATGTTAAATATTTATTTAAAAATATAAATCGCTCCTTCCCCGCTTCAAAAGGTTTCTGGTTTTAAATAAGTAGTAGGTAATAACCTACTAAATAAATAAAAAATCACCAAAATCGGAGCTGTTTCTAAGGACTTTCTAAGATTGCCTGTCTTACGGCTTTATTGACTTGACTATTATAGGTAGGTTTAGCATCTGAAAGCCATATAAATATAAATAATAATAGACAACATTTCATACATTGACCTGATAAGGTACCTATTGATACCAAAGTAGTATCTTAAACACTTGTTGGTATTATGTAAATCAGAATCAACAAAGGCACCACAAACACCCAGACCCGAGACATAATATAATGTCTTATCCATAACTTTTTTTTCTTTTTTCTATTGGGGAAACTCCCACGAGCCGTCACCCTCTACTCGGGGCAACGAGGGCGGTATGTCGGACTCGAACCGACTAAAACCCCAACGTGGCCTCCCGGGGCGCAGTTCCAGAGGAGCCGGTATCCCCACTGCCGGTACTATACGACAACTCCTCCGTTGTGCGCATGCCGCTCTGCGCGGCTCACCTCGCGCGGCGGTGGTCGATGCTGTGCAGCCCACAGTCGTCAGTTATCGGATGCACAGCACCGAGCACGCGCACACGTCGAGACATGCTAGGCCACCGAGCATGTCTCAACTACTCCGCCCAGGAATCTCATGCTGTGCCCTCTGCTATACGAGAGGGACACGCGGAGAGCGTTTCGTCGGGGGGCCGCCTTCCACCTGGCGACCCATAATGAGAGCGAGGCCCTGTACGCGCGGGAAGAGCTCCCGCGCCCACCGCAACGCATCAGCAGTGCGCCCCTGCTGGGTTGCCGAGGATAGGGAGGCGAGCAGCGTCAACACCCAGCTCCTACTCTTCCTCGGCAATCCTAATCCGGCCGCTGCGGCCTGTGCCGCGACTAGCTGGCAAGACACCAGTCCAGGGTTTACTAAGCGCCCCTAGTACGACAAACCAAGGACGGCGGCGGGGGGGACCGAGGCGGGGGGATGTCTTATCCATAACTATTTGTTCCCGTATCAACCCCGCGATCCTTTCGTTCTATGCGAAATCTAAACCATTGAACCAACAAAGGTGTCTAATACTAATATATATATATATTTTTTTATAAATATGACTGCAAGTTTACAAGTTGAGCCTTTGTACTTTAAGAAAAATTCGTAACCTATACAGGTATATATTATAGTTACTTCAAGAAATCTCCTCACAAAAAACAGTCTGTTGAAACAGCTAATAGCGAAAGCGATTAGATCTTTCTATCTAGCGGAATATCGTATAATTCATCTTACTTTATTGGCATAACATTACTTCATTGTAAACAGCAGTAGGATTTTTACAAGTTTTACTAGATCATGCACCGTGTATCATGATTAAAAATCACGAGAATATAAATTTATTTATGTAGGTATACCTGTTTCGACTAAAGAAAATAAAATATGAGTTAATATAATATATTAATAACTAGCTGTGCCAGCGGTGTCACCCGCGTTTATGGTTAATATTATAAAGACTATTTCCGTCATACATGATTTCTATGTAACTTTAACCATGAAGGCTGCACACGCGACGGAAGCTTAAAAAATGGAGTAACTTCTCCCGTTTTCCCACTATTTCCCTTTACTACTCTGCTCCTATTGATTGTAGCGTGATGAAAAGTATACTATAACCTGCCCAGGAGTATGAAGAATAAATGTACCAAGTTTCGTTGAAATCCGTCGAGGAGTTTTTGTTTCTAGAATTGACCTCTCTACAGATTTATTATAAGTATAGATAACATCACGTCCATAATCCCCGAAGGGGTAGTCAGAATCAAAGGGGTAGCAGGCCCCTTGTGAAAAAGTAGTGACAAAAGTGGCTAGCTCGTCGCCTACACAATCACATACAAAAACCCCATATACCATTAGTCGTCTTTTACGACATGCTAGGCAAGAAACACAGTTGGCACATTATTTTTAAGTCCCAGACCAACATGGGACAAATATGGGCGTGATGTTATGTATGTAATAATATTATAAAGAGGAAAGACTTGATTGTTACTTTGATTTTAATAGGTTCCGAAACTACTGGACCGATTTTGAAAAATATTTCACCAATGATAAGTTACTTTATCAGCGAGTATCATAGGCCAGTGGTTCCCAAAGTTGTGTAGGCTACGACCTATCCGATACAAGTTTACAAACTCGGAACACACTTCTAGGTAATTTAACCGCTACCAATATGAATAAAGGAAAGAAGGTTGGCTCGGTCAGTTGGTGTGTTCTACAGACAGGGCCCATTCAGTGTTCGCTTGCGGCCCCCAGTGGGTCGCGACCCATAGTTTGGGAAATCCTGACATAGGCTATATTTTATCCCCGTAATCCCACGGGAACAGACTTTACGCGGGTGAAATCGCGGGGCGCCTGCTATTGTTAATATTTTGATATCGTTCTTTTCAAATGGACACAAACTTAATAAACTCATTAATGAATTTAAATACTTGATCACATCTGGTCTGGAACTGATAAAAAATGTTCCACCTGTGTTCCTTGCCTAGTATGTCGTAAAGGCGACTAATGGTGTATCTAGTTTTAAGTTTGTGATTATGTCGGCGACGAGCTAGCCACTTGTCACTACTTTTTCACAATTTCCATTTAACCCAACTGAATTTTATTTTTTGGTTGAATTGGTTTGAGGAACTTATAACTTTTGGACTCTGCCTATTGCTTTGGGGTTTGCAGGCGTGATGGAACGATCACATCAGTGGTTCCCATACAGTGGCCTACAAGATGTAAAATTTGTTTCCGACAGTTAGATCCTAACTACCGAAACATTTTAGGTCTTTTCAAATTAACTTTATATTTAGATTAGATGTATTTTATTTTCCATGTTCCTTGTTATAAAAAGGTAGGGTAATAATATATACATAACATAATTACTGTTAAACTATACACCTAACAAAGTCACTGTTTAACGGAAATCTAAAATTATATTAATCTCGGCCACAGTCTCGGCTACATAGAATCATATCTTGTTAAGAAGTAGCAATCTTTAGATTTGTATCAGAAAGTGACGTCCTGATTGCGCTAACTTACTTACCTATGTACTACCATCGTCTTTGATCTTTCTTTATCGACATGATTAAAGTAATAATGTACATAAGTATGAATGATTTGAGTGACTGTTGTAGGCTAAATCTGTATACGGGGAATCACATAAGGGGATATAGATAATAGGTACAATCAGTTATTATTACGAGTAGGTAGACATAAACTTAAGTCATGATGTCCTTAGGAAATTTGTTTAAATGTTTTGTAATGGGCAAGGAAAAGGAAATCGTATGGCGCTTTAATATTAACTATAATATTATTATAGATAGGTATGATATACATGCTAAAGAGAATAATTACGGTAAAGCGTAGAGGATTCTATTGCGATGGCTTAAAGCAAATGCCTCCAGGGCTAGTTAGCACGGTTTAAAACCAACAGTTTGTTATTGTTATCTACATTACGTCTTGGTACAATATGTAGAGTTTAAAATAGGTATTCAAATGAGACAAAAATTCGTATTACGTAAAATTATATTTAAAAGTAAAATTTTTCATTTTTAACCCTAAATAAAATTTGCAAGTTGACAAAATAATCTATAGTAACAATCAACAAATATTGCATTATCTGTTGTACAGAAAAGGCTCGTATCGGAAAAATAACAAAATAATCTCCAGTGAGAAATAATTTGAATTAAAATATTGTGCGAAAATTTACAATTTCAGTCTCTTAGACCAATAAGGTATTTCAATTAGTAACACAGAATAAACACATTTCATTTAATGTACTTAAGTACAATAGAATGCTATTTTTATACCACAAGTGCAAATGTAACTAAATGTGGGGACGTAAAAAAGTATAATAAAAGTTTTCAAATAAGGATTGTACGATAGTTCAGACAAATCAATATCGATAACATAAAAATATAGTAAGTCATACTTTGAATAACATATTAAAAATATACAGAATGCACTTAATATGTTATTTCAATAATGCGTAAATAGGTATAAACTTTTCATATATTTTCGGAAAATAAACAAACCAAGCTAAAAATTTTGCTTTGACTAGTAATTAGCTCAGATGAAAGTGCCACAAACAATAGCTGGAAAATATAATATTATCATTTTGTTTATCGTTATTCTAATAGGTAGTGCCTTTGAAGAAGAATAAAGCGATAAAATGACGTGTTCAAAAAATATCAATGGCGTTCGTAACTGATTAAACCGAATAATAATGCTTTAGATAATTCAGCAAGTAGGCACTTATCGTCCGTTTCCTTGTTTCAAGCTATACTGATAATCAGATTTAGTGATATATTTCCAAGCAAAGCATGTACCTATGTATTAATATTTTATACGAATTAAATCATACAATAAAATATTTTTTTTTCTTTCTTGTTGAATTGTAGCTATTATAAGTAGATCTAACTTTTTCGATAGAATGTTCTTTGTTATATTGAATATTACTGATTATTCTTTATGTGCTAGAATAATACCTTTACAAACCAATTAAAAATCAATTCTGGGTTTAAGAAACTTGATGTATTACTAACAAAAGTTGTTACCAAAATGATGCGTCGTAATTACTCAAGGTATTAACCATAATAGAGCAATTATTAAATCACTTCTGTTAAGTAAAATTTCCGCTAAACATATGATCTTATTGTTAAAAGAACTTATATATAACAGTGTCTGCCAGTTAGTTATTCCAGCACCTACATTTGACTATTCTAATTAATGTTTCCTATTTACAAATTTTATAAAAAAAAATACAAATCTCATTTAATTATCATTGCGAGATATCAAATTGAAAGCACACCTTACATTTTCGGAATCGATTTCTTACTTATAATCTGTATTATATAAAATACAAAATAATGGCGTACTCAAATACAAAACGACATAAATATTATACGAATATTTAACTTAAGTATTTTCATTAACACACAAAAATGCAAGGTGACTCGACTTTGCGTCTAGAAAGGTATCTATCTACTACACGCGAGTACGTAAGCTTAATCTTAATGATCTTCAATCAATTATGCAAGTAGTCAAAGATAACATATTCGTAGGTACTTAATAAAAAATAATCACAATAAAAATCAAAGCTAGGTAACTAACATAATTGTGATATTAAAAAATAAACAGGATTACGTTTATGTAGGTATCGCAAGAAATATAATTTATTTTAAATAAAAGATGATCTTTTAAAAGAATGATCTAGTACACCATACCATTTCTTCAATCTTTCGTAATTTCCACTCGATTTATGTAATCTCACATACATGACCTACAAAATAATTTAGTGGCCGGCATATCTAATTTGATGATGTATATTAATTTTTAATCGAAGTCGATGGATTCAGATCAAAAAATTCATTAAAGTACTACTAAAATGGTAGTAATCAATGAATCGAGAATATCTAAATATTAAAAGATTTATAATAACAAGAAAAGTTGTATTGGAATTGAAAAGCCCATGGAATTATGTTGTAGGAAATAACACTAGCTTTATCAGAAAATAATCAACCAAACTTTTGACATGGAATGTTATTCAAAGATTCATGGGATAGTTATAGACCTGATTGGAATGTAAAAGAAAAATAATCAAGCTTTATCACATTTGACAAACCAGATCATGCAATTTATTTAATTACCTAAATTTTCGGTAGACAATTATTAAATGACAGTTACTGACGTCATGGTCTTTTGAAATATACAATATAGTAGAAAGTTATCTAGTTGGTATTGATTTAATTTTTTCATCATATCCATTTGTCTATTATAAAATGAAAAGCTATTGTAAAAAAATGAAAGGAATGTTTGATTAAAACACCCTTCCAAGCAAAGTATTTTTGTTTTAAATTTTATTGCTACTTATTGACGGTGAATTGACAATACCTCCTAACTGTAGATATGCTTAATTTACAGGAGAATGAAAAAACGATCCAATTTTTAGTTTTTGATCATAAGACTTTCATATAACTTTTAATGTAATGTTTACAGGATAACTTTATTATTTGATAACAAGAAAAAAAAAAATATTCCACAACAATTTTAAGGCTACTGCATTAAAAAAGTCGAATCCTAAAAATATTAGTTAGGAGGTATTGTCACTCCTGCTGTCTGTACCTTGAATAGCATCACAAAACTAATGATTGCTTGCTGCACCTATATAGAGACAGAGAATGACCACCTGACTTTTGACCATTTTACAACTCATACCTATCTAACTACATACAATCTTATAACATATACTAGCAATATAAGAAAACTATGTTCCCAAAATGTTCATAATGAACAAGTATTAAATTCATTATAAGGAAATGATCATACTTATATTACAATCTTATTTACAAAATATATGATTGTGCCATTAGAGATCGTATGTCACCACTAAAATAAAAAGAATATAAATCAAGGATCTAAGTTATTCAACGGTCACAGATTTAGCGAGGTTTCGTGGGCAATCTACGTTACAGCCACGCAGAACTGCAATGTGATATGCAAGTAACTGCATGGGAATTACTGTAAGAACACCTTGTAAACAGTCAACAGTCTTCGGGATCTGAAGACTGCGAGAGGCAAGTGAAATGGTTTCTTTGTCACCTTCCTCACATACGACGATTGGACGTCCTTGACGCGCAGTTACCTGCTGCAGCGCATTCATACATTTGATGTACACCGGATCGCGCATTACAATCATCATAACAGGCATTGAGTCATCAATGAGAGCAAGTGGGCCATGTTTCAGTTCTCCTGCCATAATACCTTCGCTGTGCATATAAGTCAATTCTTTTACTTTTAGGGCCCCCTCCAAGCACGTCGCGAAATTATATCCACGACCCATTATAAGTAATGATCTTTGACGGAACAGATCTTCTGCTAAAGCTTTGACTTCAGCATCTAAGGCCAGAACTTGACGAATTTTGCTGTCCAACTCGTGTAATCCTTCAATAATATCTTTGCGACGTTTTTGGAGAGAAATACGATCTTCACTGATGACTAAAGCAAACATGACCAGAGAAACAAATTGTGAAGTGTAGGCTTTTGTAGATGCAACACCAATTTCAGGACCAGCGTTGATATGAACACCGCAATGTGATTCGCGACAAATAGAACTACCAACAGTGTTGGTAATGCCCACAATTAGAGCTCCATGACGTTTGCAATATCTTAGAGCCATCAAGGTATCAGCAGTTTCTCCTGATTGTGAGATGAAGAAGCAAACATCGTCACGAAATACAGGGGTGTTCCTGTCCAGAAAATCAGATGCAAGCTCTACCATGACCGGCAGCTCAGTTAACTCTTCCAACAGCTGACGAGTAGCAACTGCACTGTGGTAGCTTGTACCACAACCAATCAGCATGAGACGTCTGCACCGTTTGATCTCAGGGATATAATCCTTAATGCCACCCAAAGTAACAGTACCATTTGCAAAGTTCAGGCGGCCTCTCATTGTGTTTACAATAGATTCTGGTTGTTCAAAAATTTCTTTTTGCATAAAATATTCATAATTACCTTTCATGATTTGTTGCAACTCCAATTTCAAAGTAAGAATTTCACGCTCATGAGGATCGCTGCTATTTCCAGACATCCGGTGGATGCTAAGAACTCCATCTTTGATATGAGCAACATCGTCATCTTCAAAGTACAAGACTCTGTTAGTATGTTCAATAACAGCAGATGCATCAGAAGCAAAGAAATACTCCACATCTCTCTCCTCTTCAGGTTCAAAGTGGGCATGGCTGTTCACACGTGGTACAGAAGGCACTACGCCTCTAGTTGCCTTGCTGTTTGTGTACATGATAGGAACATGGTCACTAGACAGGCGTCGTCGGGTCTTAATTCCAACAAGTAAAGGACTTCCTCTACGTGTAGCTACACATTCATTGGGGAAATGGCGTGATTTGAAACACAAGGCAAAAGCTCCTTCCAATTGTTGGATTGCCTGCTCAGCGAGCTCCTGGAAATTGTAATCCTTATGCTGGTTGTAAATATGATGAATGAGCTTGGCAATAGCTTCAGTATCAGTTTGGGATTCAAATACATATCCTTTGTTTTCCAGGAAAGTTTTCACTTCCTTGTAGTTGGTGATGATGCCATTGTGAATGACAACAAAAGCGTTGTCTTCTCCGGAGCGTTGCGGATGAGAGTTGACGGCACTTGGCTCGCCGTGAGTGGCCCAGCGAGTGTGGGCGATGCCGCAGTGGGATTCGACGCATTCTTCCACAGAGAGCTCGACGCTGCGCTCCTGCAGCAACTCCTCGAGCGCAGCCACTTTACCGCTGCGTTTCACCACGGCGATGTCTTTCTGATCGGCTGCATCGACGGCGACACCCGCCGAATCGTAGCCACGGTATTCCAGGCGTTTCAATCCATTTACAAGCAATTCCAAAATTTCACGCCGGGTCTTGGGCGTAAGGTGGTTAATATACGCAAATATTCCGCACATTGTTAATTATTGGAGTAGAACGATACGAGCACCCGACTGAATGAAACCACGACGCGCGAGAGACTGCGACTGCTGGAATGTACAGTCGGTATTGAAGGCCTACACGTATTGCTCCTACCACTAATAAGTTACTTTCACTTACGGCGCGGCACACGTCATCGTGTTTCGTTATCAACAGCCTGTTGGTGTCGTAAAGTAAATAACAACGGCGAAAACCAGTCCTATTCACAGTATTATCACGAATTCTGTCAAATTTTTACATGAGAGTGTCAGATTATATGTCATAGTGACATTAACAAAAAGTTAATTCTGAGCAAAGGAATAGATTATTAAAAGTTTGTATGATAATTGTTGGTTTTGTTCATGAAGATGAGTAAGACGCAATGATTTTATGCTTCAATGTTTTATTAGACAATTCAAATATGTTTTTAAAAAAAGAGTTAATAATATAACCTATTAAATTCTTTTGGTTTTTATGAATAATTTTATTATCCGAAATAGTCACTTATTGTATGTGTTACATTTTACATATTGGTATCATTTTATTATTACTACTAGACCCAAAGTAAGAGGCGTGAATAACTCAAGGCTATTCTCTATTTAGTCAAGCATGGGCGTATGCAGATTTTGGTCCAGGGCGGACAATACAATATTTTTAACAACAGTAACAAGAGATGGTGGTCTCGTAGCCTACCACCAATTTATGCAAAATAAATGTAACTGTAATCGCGTCGGATTCTCGAATAAACTGTAAAAACTCGAAGGACCATGGAAACGAATGGACTCCGAAGTAAACTAATAATAACAGAGTCCAATTCAAACTTAAACTTAAAATATCAACATGCAGGCCTCAAAAAAGCACTTTTTTTAAATCGTCAAAATAATACACAATTTAACAATTCTTGTTTCATAAAAATCAAAATCTACCACCGGTTCAGAATGTCGCATCTACCGACAAGAAACTGGCAAAAAACTCGGTAGTTAGGTACTCTTTTTAATGCCCGATTGAATATAAAAATTAAAATGTACTACAGATTATAATAGCTGCTAATAATTACACCAAGTCATACAGATTTTCGTTGAAAATCTAGGCGAGTAATAGTAAAAGTAAATAGGTTCCTAAAGTTTATAGATCGGCAGGTAGGTACCTTGGCACACTAGAGGCCCATGTAATACTTGCCCCTACCACCCCCTTGCGTACGGCCATGTAGTCAAGCGATACGCTACAAATTCGAACACACTACTCGACACTGGATAATGAATGTTTTTAGATGTCATACTTTCTAGCGGTGACATGACGTTGTACCTACGAAGTTCATTCTTATACTTATCATCAAAAAATGTTTGAAATTTGTGCGAAATATAAAAAAAAATTTACGTTAAAGACTTAGGAGAAAACAAAAATCATCATGTCACCGCTAAGTATCCTTCCTAGCGGGCGCTATCTCGTTTAGTTCTAATAGACCTTTTGACTATGCGGTTAACCAGAAAAAATGTAACTACGAGATATGTTCATTTACTTTATATTAAAACATAGGGCATTATGTACTTGTATGTAATTATTTCGAAATAAAACAAATTTACATAAATGAACATATCTTGTAATTTTTTTCTGGCTAACCGCAAAGTCAAAAGGTCCATTATTAGTAGGTACCTACTAAGCGAAAATAAATAGCGCCCGCAGGAAGGTACTTCTTAGCGGTGACATGTTGATTGTTGATTTTTCTTAATTCTATAACGTAGGTACGTTTTTTTTATTTACCTAAAGCGTACAATTTCGTAAAAAATTCGAACATTTTTTTGATTTAAGAATGAACTTCGTACAAAGTCATGTCACCGGTAGAAAGTACTTATGACAGAGTAGGCGCTAACTTTTCATCATTGATCCTTAACACTCCAGTTAGGTAGGAGGTACTGTTTAGTTTTTAGTGCTTCTTATCCCATCTTTATTTCATTTTAAGATCTGACAATCTGCCTGCTGTTTTGTAAAATCGATTTGTGTTAACTTATATTTTGTATGTGTGATTTTTGTGTGCTTAAAGTTATTAGGTATTTTTTTTTTTTTTTTTATTTAGCCTGTTTTGTCCCACTGTTGGGCAAAGGCTTCCCCTAATTTTTTCCAGGTATTTATAATAAAAATATTAAGAGTACCAGTAGCTTCTTTATTGGTTTATCAGGATAAGGTCTTTACAAAATTATTGAAAAAATTACAAAGTTACATTTAGCTTAAAATGAGTCTTGAGTTTGTTTTCCGTATGTAAGAATATCTAACAACCAGAAAGTACAGTGGCTCGATCCATATTGAAAGTTTAAACCCTTACACGCAATCACTACATTCCATAATACAATTTTACTGTAACTAGGAACAGAAATTACATTATGTACTTACGCTTTACAAAGATTTCAATTTCTATCAAAACGTTTTAAACGCTTTACTCATACTGCTAATTCAACTACAGGGAATTGGTTCACAACCAATTACCCCCATTTTCTACACTCTGATGTTTATCCAATTTAACGACACATTATCTTCAACCATTTAAAATAACTTGAAGAGTGAGAAAGATAAAATCTTGTTTCCTAAACTTTGTCATATCACATCAATTCAAAAGCGGAACATCAGTAGTTAGAAAATGATCAATGTACATACTTTATAAGTCAAGTCATTAATTTATAACATTAGAAATGCAACAGGCTTAACTCATGAAATCATTATAAATAATAGAGATGTCTCTAAAACGACCTATATGGGAACTAATAAAACGATAATTCAGATAAAATAAAATATAGAGGAAGGAAGAAATCTTACAAACATAAAATGTCACAATATCTAAAAGTTTGGACTTAAAAGTAACAGTCGACCAACTCTGTGTGGTGAAGTGGTTTAAAAATCCAATGGCAATTCCATCACTTTTCCTCCTGAACTCCTTTCGATGGAAAAATAAAACGCAACGAGCTTTCAAGTACGGAAACTCAAACTTGGCGAGTAACTTACGACTAAAATAATCACAAACACATAAACTTAACACGTAAGCGTAACTAAAACGAACTAACTTTAAGAATATCGTGCTATGATAAATGCATATGTCGGGGACGAGCGTGATGTCACCAGTGAAGAAGCTCCGATTGTAGGGGGGCACTAGGGGGGGTCGTACACGGTGGGGGGTGAACAGCGAGAACGGGTGTCGGACAGCGACGCTTGCTCGCTCGCGCCCAGCGCCCGCGCGCGGCGCGCCGCCGCAGGCGATGGTCACCGGCCGCAATACTTTCATCGAGGTGCCCCATAGTTATTTCTTCTTTTGGGCCTTCTCGGCAGCTTTGGTGATTTTACCCGTTGTCACCTCCTTAAATGTTACGCTCTGCAAACAAAACGCGAAACTAAGTACATTGTAGGGCTGCCTAGTTAAACTTCAACTGACATGGGAATATTCGGGGTTAATTGGTCATTCGTTTTGGAAGAACCCTTAAAGAATCCTATGTGTATATGTACTCATCTATAATAATTTATTAATGTACTCAATTATTTACAACACAAAGAAGCAAGAAAATCATCTAAATCTACTGTAGTTCGATGGAAATTCTAGGTTACTATTCAGAATCAACTTAGACGACCAAGTGTTTTCTACCTATCACCTTGGCATGATAAAGATCGGTCGATACAGGAGCAGAGATCAAAGCGCCCTCTGGGTCTGGCTCCAGCCGCAGCGGCAAAATACGTTTTATGAGTGAATAAGAACATTCGACAACAGTGCGGGCGGCTGGTACCTACTGAAGTTTGTGCCAAAGGGCCTAAAGCGGCTAGAATATAGTCCGGACAAGTGCAGGATGTAACACCACCTTAATGACGCCGACGGCGACGGTCTGGCGCATGTCGCGCACGGCGAAGCGGCCGAGCGGCGGGAACTCCTGGAACGACTCTACGCACAGCGCCTTCGTCGGCACCAGCATCACGATGGCCGCGTCGCCAGACTTAATCGACTTTGGGTTCACTTCAGTCGTCTTGCCTGTGTGAGAGGGAACGCAATGTCAGTGTAAATTGTGCATTGTGCATGTAATTAATACATGACATGACAAGAGAAGCCATTTGCCCAAATTACTACAATCAAGTATATTATTATAGTAAGTAGTAAGTAGTAGTAGTAGGTTAATGTTAAATGGATGGGCAGGACTATTCAGAAAAAAAAAATCAATGTACGACCATTGATTGTGATCCTTGTTTAGTTGCATACACGGAATACTTAGATATTTTTCTGTTCTGTGGTTTCAGCTACGCAACCTCTACTTATGATCTTGAATAAGAAAATTATCAGGCCCACCTAAATTGATATCAACGCGCTTTCTAATTTAATAATATATTCAACCATTTTGATTTGCAATTCGATTTCGGCAATATGCTATATGAACCAATCTAGTTTTGTGGCCATTATTTATTGTAAATAACTTGTGTTACACAAATGAAACCATTCTATGATACAAGCATAGTAAGCCCAGGCGAATTTAAAAGATGTTGTTTAATTATCGGTATTCGGAGTAAATGGTTAGTAAATCTCTCCGCAGCTGTTCTGACATAATCAAATGATCTTGTTACGCACAATGTTATGGTCGGACAGAAGCACCGCCAGCGCGGTATCGGAGCGGAAGTTATGTCGGCCAGCATCCGCGGCGCGTGACCCAGTCACCGGGCAAGGCCGTCGCGCGCGCTACTTACACCTACTTATGACTATTTAGCGTGTGAAGCAATTACTCACTACATTCGCTATACACAACGTAGCTTTTCTTTTGAAACGTTAATAGAATTTGTATTGTAATTAACGTTAAATTGCAATTGCGCTCCATACTTGCACAACATAATATACACTGTGTGCATTATGGGTGGATATAGTATCAATTAGAAATATATGTTAACGTACGCAGTAACAATAGGTAATAAAGCTAACGAAATATCTACGAATAAAAATACAGGTCCTCGCTTACACACGTTAATTGCATAACTAACTTGAGACTATTTACCTACTGATAGATTTTCTCTTTACCACTTTCCCTTTTGTTCGTATATTATTTGTAAATGGTTACAATATAAGGAAACTTTTGTTTAATCATTATTTCAAAATTAAATAAATTTCAATTAATTTAGAAAAAGAACCTGCAAGGTTTGGGTTATTCTTTATGTGATTCATAACTCAGGTTTGATCACGAATCTAAAAGTTGTGTAGGTTAGGTGTTATCTTAACTAATGTATCTATCTACATAACGCAGATCAATTATTTGTTGCATTAGTTGCAGTATTGACATCGAATACTGTCTTTAAGCGAGGACCCCAACCGATATATGTACGCCACTGGTATCTATTTACTTAAACAACTAGGCGTGTTTCACCTGTACGACGGTCGCACTTCTCCTTGATCTCGGCGAACTTGCAGGCGATATGGGCGGTGTGGCAGTCCAGCACGGGCGTGTATCCATTGCTGATCTGGCCCGGGTGGTTCAGCACGATTACCTGCGTGCAGATGACATTTCATAGAGGTCCGGAGCCGAATTAAGTCAGAGAAAATGCCGTCAAAAGTCTGTAGCAAATGTTAACCAAAAGGCCCATAATTGAATAAAACAATTGCTTCTTGTAACGCAGGGCCAGTATGCCTACTACATAGCTATTGTAGCGCTGTGTAGCCTGCGCTATCCGTCCGGGTTTTCTGGATTTTTCTTAGTTGTACTCGTCTGAGAAGTGGCCAGCGGGGTTGCAATTTGTATCTTGCCGGTTGTAAAGCTAAGGTCTATGCGTTACGGCTGTCATCGGCTGTATGAAACATATCATTATAGGTGAAACTGATTAGGTACTTATTTATTGCAATGGCCAACATTGATATAAATGGGAAAAACTCCCCGTAATCTTAACAATAATTTTATAAACTTAATCATCAATATCATAACAGTAAAACCATTATTTGTCATATTTATCACCATCACTAAATATGTGATAGACGTGTTATTTAATTCCGTTGAGTTTTTTAAAGTATGTTACCGCTCCTTTATCTAAATCCTTATACATATTTTTCCATGATTAATGAACTACGTATTCTACATTAGCGATAAAAATCAGCCGTCTGTTATATTATTAAATCGAATTTATCAACATATCAAAAACTATCTATAAATTAGTTATCTTTTCTAAGAACTCTTAAGTAGAATGTAATGATAAAAAAGGGAAAATCAAATGATTGTTTAGATAAACACAGGAAGTAGATGAAATAGTGTCGTAGATACGCATCTGATTGCGTAAAAAATAAAATAAAATCGGTATCGGGCAGTTCGCTCGCAAACGTTTATTTCGCAACTATTTCTGGCTTACGACTTAACTAATTAACACTACCTAATAGTAGGAAAGCCAGTCAAGTAATTAATTAAAGATGAACAATAAAATTACAAATAAGTAGCGTAACTGGAAATTGATTAGAATTGCATGACTATTACAACAGCAGTCTAAATAGTTTAGCTAGAAATTATAAAATATATATATATTTTATTTATTTATTTTTCTACACTTACAGCTATACATTATCTCGATGTTACGAATATTTAAGCCCGATAGATTAGATAGATTAGATATATCTAGGTACAATAGGGATGATGACTGCATTAAAATACTATAAGTACTTAATTCTATTTAGTCCGTCAGTTAGATTATACAAAAATACTAGACACATATTTTTCGCTTTATCAAATTAACAAAAAATCACAAAGATAAAGAGCATCAAAGTTTTGGAGTGGGGGCTTGCGACGTCACTATTAAGTACATTTTTTACAAAAGCGTGACGTCACGCACACCTTAAATGCATTATATCTTCGTCAATGTTTGTTTGAAAAATAAATAAAAAATACGTGTTCAATATTTTTTTGTAGTCTAACTGGTGGACTAAACAGATTTTTTTTTGTCATCTTGCCTATAAAGAAACTCCTATTTAGGGAAGGAAAACGGTCACTTATTATAGGCAATTAAAGGGACAAATAACTTTCAGACGAACAGTAATTTTATTAAATACTTACTATTATTTTACCTACTCATTAATTGATCTTCACGATTATGAATTAAAAACTTATATGATTGCGAACCTTACAAATATATTTGAATACCTATGCAAATAATTATATGTTCGCAAGCGATAGCAGGTGCCTACACATAGGCACATACTTGAGCTTGTTCAGAAATGGGTGGGAACCAAGGGTTGAGAGCTTCCCGCTCCTGCGCTTGCCCAGTGCCGTTAACGAGGCCACTAGCAGTATATCTAGCTAGACAAGCCTTGGTCGAAGGTTCTCCACAAAAAGATCGTACCTGCGCAGTGAAGTCGGAGGCGCCCTTGGGCGGCGCGTTCTTGGAGTCGCCGGCCACGAACCCGCGCCGCAGCTCTTTCACCGACACGTTCTGCGATACGCGGACATATTAGGTACAACTCGCAAGTTAATGCTATAAATTTTTTTTTTTGCTTTATATTCCAGTAGCAAAAGCCTAAAATCCAATCACGTAAAAATTTACGTCAAGGACTTGTTAAAATTAAACAATTTTACAAGAATTTCCTTATACACTAAGTACTACCATGAAATTAAATCAGCAGAAAATTTTAAGTAGAAAAGACAATATGTAAGTACTTAAGTACATTCACATTTTCATTTGGATATACCTAAGTATGATCAAATTTTTATATTTTGTTAGGTATTTCAAGAAGTTGCAATTCTGATTGTATAATCATATACCTATATAAGAAACATGGTTCAATTCTTTGTTCATGCAAATCTAAAGATCGATACAATAATCCCACTTTACACGAAGGCAACTAACAACTCCATTGTTATTGTCATGTACCTACTCGTGTTAAATAGAGAGGCATGTATACTATGAGGGTATCATCACGTGTTTACACATCCCTTTTCAGATAATGTAAGTATTTATTAATTGCAAGCATTAATAAGATTGGAAGCGAAAACACAATGAATCGATATATAGGTAAACAATGTTTTTCAAGAATCACTGATTAGGTTTTTTAATCCACATGATTGTATGTTCTAATACTTCCGAGCGGACACGGGTTGCCATATTTCATTAAAGTATATCGGGATCGATAACTGATTTCGTATAATTAAGTACACCGCTTTTCTTTTGATCTTTATAAAAATTATGTGCATTCACTAACTTGTCATTTCAGTTATTAGGTAAACAGGTAGGTACCTACCTAAGTATTTTATGCTACTAGATTTCGAACCGTTTTGGTCCTATTTTCCTCTGTAGGTATGGTCATTACTTTTAACGTTTTACTTCGATTATCTAGTTGATAGACAAGACTTAGGCGATCGTACTCCGAATGTGAAAGAAATGCCATCGCAGTGCAAGTACCTTGACGTTGAAGCCGACGTTGTCGCCGGGCATGGCCTCCTGCAGCGCCTCGTGGTGCATCTCGACAGACTTCACTTCGGTGGTGATGGCCGCCGGCGCAAACACAACCACCATGCCTGCACAACAAACCTCTTTCAGTTCTCCACCCGACGTGGATAGACGACAAGTAAGCCGGCCACTATAACTATCAACATATTTGACATTCCTTGCCTAATGGTCGTGGTTAGAGAAAGATCAGACGCACCGAGAGTTTTGTACCAACTCGATGATGCTTTAAAATCAAAAAACAATTTGATTTTACTTTACTTTAGCGTTTGCAAAAGACGACCACACCTAGTTCGACGCTTTTATGTAAATATGTTTTTTTGTGGTTCCATAATCAACAAAAAAATCCTTTAAGTATTATTTTATACTAATATACCAATAGCGCTGAAGAGTTTGTTTCTTTGTTTGTTTGCTTGAACGCGTTAATATCAGAAACTAGTGGTCCTAATTGAAAAAATATTTTTGTGTTGTATAAGTAAGTAGTTAATTTACCAAGGAAGGCTATAGGTATACCATTAACCTTAAACTCGGGTGCAACCGCGGGCACAGCTAGTTTATGCATAATTTAAGTATTAAGTGTTTGCATAATTGAAAGATTACTCATAGCTACTCCACCAGAAACGTGAGTAACAGGGCAACAAGTAATTGATGTTATCTACGTAAAAACAGAATTATTAACCTAGGTTATTAACTACCTTATTATACGTAACACATTATTTCTTAGGTTCAATAGTCACTAAAAAGAAATAGGTCGAGAACGTGCCAGACGCGCGTGGGAGTCGGGCGACATGTAAAATATTTGCAAGGGTGCATTGGTACATCGTGCGCGGCTGCAAGATGCGCCCAACGCGCCGCCTACTCGCGCCATTCCGCTGGCGCAGTGTCCGGCCCACGCGCGACACGCCATCAACGCGGCCAGTTTACACGGACTCAGATTACGCAACGCCGCCCCCAGCCCCAACCCCCTCTAGGAGCACTATCGACCACGCTCAATGCAAACCTTTGTTGCCAGGAACTTTGTTGAGCAAAATCTAGATCTAACTCGTGCTAGTACAATCGGTAACAAAAGCAACTTGACACAATCTTATTCTGTTAGAGATGAGAATAAATATGTTCCTGCTTTTGCAGTTAACCGTACCAGGTAACAGCACTAAAGAAAGGTACCGACAGAACTAACTCTTATCAGAGAGAATCTTCCAAAAAACAGATGTTGCTATTTTGCAAATGGGATGGTAATAATCATCGATAATGGTCTGGAGTTAGTGCCGTAACACGTATTTTACACCTTTGTGTGGATTTTATAATTCTGAATCAGGTATATAGCACCGCCTACGCATTACCCAAAACATAGTGCTGGTCAGGAGTATTTCCTGGGCTCGTCTAAAGTCAGCACCCTGCTACTTCACGGTCACGGCTACGGCACTGTGTAAAGTGCAGAGTGGACGATAGGTCTAACTTGTGCATTTTTGTTGTGAATATAATAAAATAAGAGCGCAATATTTATGCATATGGTCTTGACTATATCGCGAGAAGCGTACCATGTGTACGTGGTAGATAGCAATGAGGTAACATGCCTTTTATGTGCCTAGCGCGTAGCTTGAATAACTGCGCCTACGCATGACCCAAACCATGGTGCTGTTCAAGGTTTTTCTTCGAATAATCTGGGCATGACTAGCATTGCCCTAATTACTTAATAGGCACTGGTAGATACCTGGCTTGAGGATGCCGGTCTCGACGCGGCCCACGGGTACCGTGCCAATGCCGCCGATCTTGTACACGTCCTGCAGCGGCAGCCGCAGCGGCTTCTCGGTGGGCCGTGACGGCGGCTGGATGGCGTCCAGGGCCTGCATAGCAATGAAATCACGTAATGCCCTCTCTTTATTCCGTTTATTATTAAGAATACTCGAAGAAGGCTCATTGAGGTTCTACATATATTATTATTATTACTTTTAAAGTATTGGTTTATGTAGGTTATTCGCTTTTTACTTTTGTCTAGATTTTTCATACGTAGAGTTTCCATGTTACACACACACATAACATCATGTTATGGTCTAACTAAAGTAAAGGCGATTTTTTAATTTTGCAGTTAATTATTTTTTTATCTGACCATAGAACAGCCATTGATGAAAATAAGATTTTTATTTGTTTACTTGCGCATTAATCTATACTTATAATAAATCTGTAGAGAGGTCAATTCTGTACATGATATATATTTTCAAAATAACTATCAGGGGGTGATTAGTGATCGATACTGATGCCGAAAATGCAATCAGTAAAATTTTTGTCTGTCTGTCTGTCTGTCTGTCTGTCTGTCTGTCTGTATGTTACTTATAGAAACAAAAACTGCTCGACGGATTTTAACGAAACTTGGTACAATTATTCTTCATACTCCTGGGCAGGTTATAGTATACTTTTCATCACGCTACAATCAATAGGAGCAGAGTAGTGAAGGGAAATGTTGGGAAAACGGGAGAAGTTACTCCATTTTTAAGCTTCCGTCGCGTGTGCAGCCTTAATGGTTAAAGTTACATAGAAATCATGTATGACGGAAATAGTCTATATAATATTTACCATAAACGCGGGTGACACCGCTGGCACAGCTAGTCTATAATATTTATCTTTAGGAATTCATTAACGAAGTGTAGGGCAGAGGTTCCCAAACTTTTGGCATTGCGCCACTCGCATAATAAAGTCTGTATGTCTCACGATTATGAAAAATTATACTAGTGAAGATTGTTAAATACATAAAAGGGATTGCCCCCTATGTGACTGCTTCAGTTCTCCTCTCTAAGGGCAGTGCTTCCCCAACGGTTGAAATACACCGCCCTAGGCGAATAATTCGAAGGCGCCCATTAATAAAATTATGTACCTCGATGAGAGTCTTGCCCTCAACTTTGCCCTCCTTGCGGTCGATGGTCCAGCCCTTGAACCAGGGCATTTTGTCGGAGGGCTCGAGCATGTTGTCGCCGTGCCAGCCCGAGATGGGCACGAACGCCACCGTCGCCGGGTTGTACCCTGGCACACAAGGCACATTGCTTACATTACAGGCCATCGTTATCATTACTTACCCAAAGTCTGCTTGTAAGTTAGGTACTTCCTAAAATAATGAGGGCATGACATGTGCGACTCCGAATAAGTCCAAATAAAATTATGAAGCTTGCAAATATAATCAACATGCTGGTTCATAATTTATCTGAGTAAGGCCGTATTGTACTTAAAGTGTTTAATTTAGACTTAGTACCTATCATACCTGTATGATAGAGGAGACAGGGGCTGGTTATGACACAGGTATATTGTTACAGTAGCATTCAAAACTAACTCAAAGACGCCTTTACAAAAATTACTGTATTGTAAATGATTAAAAAGTTGCTAAACCTCAGAGGAATTATTGATACGATTGCTTATATATGCAATGATTGCTAATAGCTGTATTTACCTACCTGCGTCACACACAAATAACACCTGTCTCCCCTATTTCCATATATGCAATTTTAAATAGGTTTCAAGTCTGAATTCTACTGCATTGCGCTTTAGGCAGCCTTAAGCCACTTTAACACTTGCGCCAACAGTAGGTACGTACAGCAAATATTTAAAGGAGTGTTTGTTAAATGATGAGAACTAAATATACCTACACACTCAGCCTTCTTTGTTAAAAGGTCGTGTTTTTACCAGAACAAAATAGGAGGGTTACGACTTTGATCGTTATGTTAGCTAAATCAATGTTATATTTTCACATACCTACTTTTAAACAAGACTTAACAATTAGAAATTAGAAATTAAAGTATTTTACGTGATTAATCAGCACACCTGCAATTTTAAGTACAAAACATGTCAATCTGTAAAAGAAAAGTCTAGAAAATACTGAGAAAATTGGTTTCCTACCAGACATTTTCCCAAGAGGTCGCGAAAGGTTATTGTTGAAATCTTTATTCTCAAGCTCAATAAGAAACTGATACTGTGTCAGTTGGAAAGTGAAGCAGTCAAATCTAAGAGTATCGACAATTTTATGATTCCTTCCTACCTATCTATACTTATAATAAATCTGTAGAGAGGTCAATTCTGTACATGAAATATATTTTCAAAATAACTATCAGGGGGTGATTAGTGATCGATACTGATGCCAAAAATGCAATCAGTAAATTTTTTGTCTGTCTGTCTGTCTGTCTGTATGTTCCTTATAGAAACAAAAACTACTAGACGGATTTTAACGAAACTTGGTACAATTATTCTTCATACTCCTGGGCAGGTTATAGTATACTTTTCATTACGCTACAATCAATAGGAGCAGAGTAGTGAAGGGAAATGTTGGGAAAACGGGAGAAGTTACTCCATTTTTTAAGCTTCCGTCGCATGTGCAGCCTTAATGGTTAAAGTTCCATAGAAATTATGTATGACGGAAATAGTCTTTATAAAATTAACCATAAACGCGGGTGACACCGCTGGCACAGCTAGTAGATAATAAGATTATAACAGTGTGTACAAACCAAAAAGTAAAATATACCCCTTCACTCAAGTAACCTTTCTGTACACAATAGCCTTGATGTAGAAAGGATCCGTGGCAACGAATATGAAAGCGAGGACAACGTCCTAGGGCCTTGTTATGTTCCGCCATTTACATTTGGCATTCTATTCATTCGTTGAGCTACAACATTCGCACTCACCAATCTTCTTGATGTAAGACGAGACCTCCTTCTTGATCTCCTCGTATCTGGCCTCGTGATAGGGCGGCTCTGTGGAGTCCATCTTGTTGACGCCGACGATGAGCTGCTTGACGCCGAGCGTGAATGCGAGCAGCGCGTGCTCGCGCGTCTGTCCGTTCTTGCTGATGCCGGCCTCGAACTCGCCCGTGCCTGCCGCCACGATCAGAACCGCGCAGTCCGCCTAACAATAACCAGATTACCCTTACTACGTGAACAGTACGGCGTAACGACCACCTATGGGTCAAGTATGAATATATGATGTTACATGTACCGTCAAAAACACAATTGTATTATATTTTTACCAAGCCCCTTTTTCCCACTAGGCACACTGGACACGTGCCTAGGGCTCCGCAATCTAGAAGACCCCCTAGTGCTACGTTGACATGTATGGAAATGAATTGGTCTATTAGTAAATAGCCCAATAGGTTAAAGGCCTCCAATAGGTTAAGGACGTGACAAGCTAACGTGGGGATGAAGAATTTCATATATTCTTCATCCCCACGTTAGCTCATAGAACATAAGTTATGATCTGAAATTATAAATAACGCACGACGATAATAGCACTCTAATAGCACTAAGAAAAAAATTAAATTCCTTTTCAAATTCCGATATCTTTTTCACTCTATCTCAGTATTGAATCCGCTAAATATAAGCATAACTTAATCTAGATTAAGTCAGTCAAATCTACCGCGTGCCCGAGTGAACTCTTACTACTTAAGTAACTGGTGGTTATTAAATTCTTAACAGCTTCTAAGTTAGTCAGGCTCGTAAAGCCTACATAAGCTGATTTCATTGGTTAATCTTTAGGTAAATAGGTTAAATGGTGCTCCATTTAACCACAGAGGAGTACAGAGATTAAGCTTCATACAACCGCGCTAATCGGTTGCACTCACACCAAGCGCACGGGGCATGTGTGCGTGACCACTGGCCGCTTGTCCGCGGCGAGACTGGAAAAAACCGGTTTACGCTGGCACAGCCAGTTGAAAATTTTAGGGTTTGTGCGACACACGTTGTTTTTTTATTAATTATTTATTTTATTTGGAAACCTGATTAAAATTTAAATTATTTCAAACTATGATTTATTTTTATATTTATTAATACTGGTATTCTCACGTAAATAATATACAGATTTGTCTTAAGCGCACGCGATTGGAAGACACGGAATCATCCAATTAAGGATGTCTTGTTCTGTTTGTGTCTTAGGGGACACTTCTTTGTTGTCACTGGGTTCGGAACATTTTTTTCGGTTGAAATGTGCGCCTATGAAATATCTTTAGTAAAATATCGTAACTCGATGACAAGATGCCCGCCATATCGATTAATGATTTGATGTGAATACTGTGTCAATCTCTATGAGTAAACTTTACGATTCCCGTAGTATGCAATACATACGTTATTTATACTAAATTTAAATTAGTAATAAATTTAAGAAGAAAATTCATAAATCGTGTTTACATTACTTAATAAATAGAGATTATAAACATTTTTTTACAATAATGTTAGCGTATAAAGTTAAAGCTGTTTGATACTAAATATTTTTTTAACCTAGAAATAACGCTGCATGAAAAGGAGTACGTGACGACACCCATCAAAACGTGGTATTTTAATATTAGGTAAGAATGGTTATTTATTGCACTGTGTGATACAAGAATTTTTCAATCTTGAAATAAATATTATCAATGTTATGCATATAATAATTAAAATGCTTATTAAGCATAAAATGCTATGCTATTACTTATAAAACAGAAGACCGTTTTGTGTTTGTTTTGTGTTTTGTTTAATTTATCTTAACCTCTTGTGACAACCCTACCAAAATAGGAAAAAAAATTGCACCTTCTTATGAAGCTTTGTCACTGTTCCGTTTATTTACTCATGTGATTTAACTGAATCAATGATAAATGATCACCAGTAAGCACATTTATTAAGTGTCGTTTCAGATAGATAGGACTGCGGGTATAAAAGTCTTGGAAGTCAAAAGTTGTTTATAAAAAGTTGTTACCTGGGAAGTTCCTGTAATCATATTCTTGATGAAATCTCTATGTCCTGGAGCGTCGATGATGGTGACGTAGTACTTGGCCGTCTCGAACTTCCACAAGGCGATGTCAATGGTGATACCGCGCTCGCGTTCTGCCTTTAGCTTGTCCAACACCTAAAGAATAATAACATATTGTTCAATGAAACCGAAAGGATAGATAGACAATACGATAGATGTGTCCAAGCTAGCAAAGGATTTAAGTACTGATAACTATTAAGTATAATTTATAAACGCATTTAAATTTATCAAAAAAAAATTATACTTAGTCCGGTCAATCTAGACATTCAAATATACATTAATTAACATCCAGCTGAAAATGAGTAAACTTGTTCAAAACATAATCTATACTTTACTAATATAAAGAGGAAAGATTTGTATTTCTGTATTTTTGTGTGTGTGTATTTTTGTTAATGAATAAACTCAAAAACTACTGTGCCGATTTTAAAAATTCTTTGACCATTGGGAAGCTACATTTAAGTATTATGTGTACTACTACGAAAGTAACATAGGCTATATTTTATCCCCATATACCTACAGGAACGGGAACTATGCGGCTAAAAAGGCGGGGCGCTGCTAGTTCTAAATAACATTTAAAAAAATTACTCGAGGTACTTTGACCTCGAGTAATTTTTTTCTCATTAATAGAGATAAGATAGAAGATAAGAGTCATTTTTAATCAGAATGATAGGGATGTTTCCCATTTTCAATTAAGTATGTTTTGAAAAAGTTTATAAATTTTTAGCTGGGTGTTATTCATGTAACTTTACTCTTAATTTTTTGTCTAATTTGACCGTACTATTATGAAATATTTTTTTATATCTAAATTAAAATTGTTCTATTTAATCAGCAATCACACCAAATTCAAAATGAAAATGGCTAGCTTGTAAGGAGGTTTATCAGGTTTTTGGTATACCATAACACCAAAAACCAAAAACCCGATATACTATATCATTAGTCACCTTTTACGACATGCTAGGCAAGAAACACAGTTGGCACATTCTTTTTAAGTCCAAGACTAACATGGGACAATGGGCTGGTAAGATGGAAAATTGTGAAAAAGTTGTGACTAGTGGCTAGCTCGTCGCCTACACAATCTCATACCCGAAACCCCATATAGGCTAGGCAAGAAACAGTTAGCACATTATTTTTAAGTCCCAGACCAACATGGGACAAAATATTATAATTTCATAACGCCTTAAGGATAACTTTCGCTCCTAAAATACCAAAGGGCATACCATAGGTCACGAATTTCACAGGACAAACACTGACGTCACGTCTGCACCGGCTATACGTACCCAAGCGTACTTAAACGAGCCCTTTCCCATCTCCTGGGCCTCCTTCTCAAACTTCTCGATGGTACGTTTGTCGATGCCTCCGCATTTGTAGATGAGGTGGCCGGTGGTGGTGGACTTGCCCGAGTCGACGTGACCGATCACCACGATGTTAATGTGAGTCTTCTCCTTGCCCATCCTGTTGGCTTTAACGTGATCTTGATGTCAACCAACGGATCCTGGATTGTAGAAAACAACTTTAGTCAAAGTAGGTTTATAAATGTGAATCTAGAAATCTGGAGAAGTAAATTGGCTATTAAACATCTACAGTAAACTATTCTTGCATTATTACACGTACGGTAACATAATTCAACAGTATCTTGAGTTTAGAGCATATCGAATAAACCCTACACACAACCTAAACCCTAACACCACATAAATCCATTGGTACACGTGTTGCAGCTCAAACTCACATTCATCACCTACAGAAACAGCCCAAATGGCGTCGATACACCCGAATCGTATCCGATGCGCATCGGATGCACTTCGGCAAACTTCACCTGGGATGTAATTAGTCGCAATATTCCGGGAGGTCGCCCAGCCCCGAGCGTGCGCATAGGACGTCCGGACATCGATACAGCGAGATAGTCCTTCCAAATATAGACAACTCTTAACGCTTGCCTTCACAGACATTATGACACTCGCCCTTATGACCTAAAATACTATGTAAGCATCGGGAATACAATTAACCCTTTACACATTTACATAATATAGGTACCAACGCATATTAAATAAACTTCACATCGAACTTAAGACAAATAGGTGTCTCAATATCAAATGCAACCTTCATTACCTAAGAGAAGAACATGTGCAGATAATCATTCGATGTAGTTAGGTGATAATAATCACAAAGGAATCAACCGTGCATTCATTCTAAAATTAGAGTGATCTATAGAAAGTCGGGGTGCTTGCTTAGACGTATTTGCAAGACATGTTTCAAAATTAGAATAATCGCATGTCGCAGTACGCGCTATACGGATGTACCGGCGACGCACATGGGCTTCCCGGCGCGTCCATCTTGTGCATGTCTGCACCGAACATTTAATCAATCGTAAAATATATTACATTACATGACCCTGCAATTTTAAAAATCCCTGCAATCCCATATGGGACATTTCATGCCTTCCCAGTGTCAGTATCAAAACGGATGACAAAAAACGCCATGAAATTTGAAATTGGAAGCGGAATGCACATTTTGCTACTAAAAATATTAGTTATAATAATTAAAACATCTTCTTTTATTTAATGAGCGAAACGTAACTTACTTTATAAGTTATTTCGTAAGTATACATGATTTTTTTCAGTAATAAACTACAATAAAATAGCATTGCATTAGATGTCATTCTGTAGGCATAAAAATTGTTGTATCTTTTTTGTAAAACTACGTACAAAGATTACGCACCTCCAAAGACAACGTAAAATGTGTCTTGAAACATAAATAATTGCGTAATTTGAAAATATGCTGCCGGCAAAATCCCAGCCAGATGGTAGACATAACTCAAGATATTTGCATTGGTAAAACATTGTAACACATACCTTTATAGATGCAACAATAAATAATCAAGCTGAAATGCTGATTAAACACAATAAACCATATTTTTTAATAAAAATAAAGGAAAAGCTTACCTTTAGCGGCCACAGTCACGAATTTTCCGAGCGATTCAAGAGCATGCGCTGTGAATGGTTCGCCTGGGAAATGCAATCAATAAAATCAAGTGCGGTTCTTTTAAAATGGGAAGAACAAAAACGAAATATTTATTCTTGTATTTTAGGCAATAAATATAAGAATATTATTATAATGTATTGCACGTTCACAATAGTTTAATTATTGGTATATTTACAATTTAACTAAGACTAAAATAACCGGATGCGTGACATTTTCTTTTTCAGCGCAACGTTTTTCATGGGGTTGACAGCTTAAAGTCTACGATGTAAATGACAATGAATTCTTTTTAATAAATTAATTGCATTGAAAGTAGGTTCTGGTACATATAATGAAAACTTTTTAAAACAAAATTATATAAAAGAAATGACTGAAATGAGTCCATCATTTTAAATATTGATTTTATTTACATTGAATAAAAGAGCTTGAAACCTTTTATTCCTAATCGAGACGTTAAACCTTAGGTTGGGTTAAGTTGTAAGTATTAATATAACGCTTGTTCCAATGTGTGCCCTGTGACTAACGAGAACTCGAGAATAACTAGAAAAATGAGACAACGTTTTATGTAGAAAATGCCCTATGCAAAATTAGCACTCGTATTCGTTTTTTGATCAAGTAAAAATAGAAATTGAGGTAATTAAATACTTTAAAGATGCAAGTGCAAGCTGCTTTAACATGACTTTTATTTTATGAGTTTTAAACGGAAGATGAGATAAGTTATAGGTCATCAGGGTCTGTAATTCGATTTGGAATCATGTAGGTATTAAAATGTTTACATAAATACTCATGTACGTATGGTTAATATAATCTTATAAAATGAACTAAGCGGGGTAGGCAGAGAGAACCGAAAAATGCATGTATAAATATAACAACACAAACATAGCAATGTTTATACTCGACGAGCTGCTTAGTCTGGTGGTTAAACTCTTACTACGAAACCGAACCAACAACTGTGTGTGGGTTCGAATCCCGCATAAAGGCCAATTGTTTGTGTGATGAATATGGCTCTTTTCTTTTCTAAGGCTAAATTCTTCAGACTTACAATAGTTTTTATACCATTTTATAAAACTTAATTATCCCGCTAGGGAAGTGGCGTGAAGTTTAATAGTAGGTAGTAGTAGTAGTAGCTATAACCATGTGCGTATCGTTTATTACAAGGTCACAAGGTCGTTTAGTCTCGTTAGTCTTATTTCTAACAATAAGCGCAAACGCTATGTAAGGCACAAAACTATACTCCTGCGAGAACAACGAGGCGATGACGACAAAATAATTTTAACTTTGCGAGTTCTTGAGATACCATCATATTTTTTTTACACTAATTTTATATTTAAGTAAATGAAAATATTTGACCCGTGTTTCAGTTTTAGTACATTCAAAAAAATTAACCATATTATAATATTTCAATACTTAAGTCTCAGATTAGAGAACAAAAGGCAGATGGACCGCTCGGAACAAAGATGTGAGGCAAGAATTAAGCTATGAGTGCGTGACACACTGTAGGAACATTGTATCCTAGTGTGCGTGTAAGTTTGCCAGGGTAATGAAAAAAAGTCCCACTGTTTTTTGTGTTTAATGCTCGAGTAGTATAATATTGGTTGGTATTGTAACATATATTTAATTATTTATATTTTACACTAGCTGTGCCAGCGGTGTCACCCACGTTTATGGTTAATATTATAAAGACTATTTCCGTCATACATGATTTCTATGTAACTTTGACCATTAAGGCTGCACACGCGACGGAAGCTTAAAAAATGGAGTAACTTCTCCCGTTTTCCCAACATTTCCCTTCACTACTCTGCTTCTATTGATTGTAGCGTGATGAAAAGTATACTATAACCTGCCCAGGAGTATAAGGAATAATTGTACCAAGTTTCGTTAAAATCAGTCGAGTAGTTTTTGTTTCTATAAGGAACATACAGACAGACAGACAGACAGACAGACAGACAGACAGACAGACAGACAGACAGACAAAAAATTTACTGATTGCATTTTTGGCATCAGTATCGATCACTAATCACCCCCTGATAGTTATTTTAAAAATATATTTCATGTACAGAATTGACCTCTCTACAGATTTATTATAAGTATAGATTAAAATGTACATCTAAAATTTTATTTTTGAAATATAAAACTTTGTAATTATAATCGACATACAAAACATGCAATCTTAGCAGCCTTTATTTTGCACCAATTTCTTGAAATATTGCCTTTTGGCAATATAGATTACGAGTATTTTCATATTACCTTACTTCAAGGAAAATATTTTAATGTAACCTAGCAACACTACCCAAATTTCATTGAAGTTTTGTGTTCCAAGTAATGAGAAACAAATAACACGGAAATATAATATCAAAATATTTAGATAATTATTATTTAACTATGAAACGGTACCTACTCCTATATCTCGTTCTAGTTTTTGGGAACAATTTTAACAATGTTTAAACACACAAGACAGCATTTTTAAGACTTAATTTAGAACCATAGATTTAGGATGTACAAGATACACAAAGACGGCTCGGAGACATGACCAAAATAAATTTAAGCATGTGTTGGTTGACGTCTATGTGTGAGTTAAAAATAGTGTTGTCAAAGACGCACTTTCACATTATCGACTGATTCAGTTGTATACTAATAATTTAGCTTTATATATAATATATATAGGTATTTAAAACGCTTTTTTATACTTTTGATTAATTATTTATGGCATTGACTGAAATCAGTAGTTGTATATATTAGGTAAATTGGAATAAGTCGGTAAGAAATCTCATTCTAAACAGTTCTATAAACAATGAATGGTAAAATTCTTCGTATTTCAGCGTGTAAAAAATTTAAAAAATAGAAATATGTTCTATGATTTATACTAAGACAAAAAGATATGACTTTTGCTTTGACTGATGGAATGAAATGGAACAAATAATATATTAGCAACTTTTAATTTGGTGTCATTAAAAATAATATGTAGTGCAACAAATTTTTTGCTGCCGTCATTTGCCGTCAAAATGTTTGCTGCAGATAGTGGAGTTCTTACTGGGAGTCCAATCTGGTCTGTCTATAGTCCGTTCGCACTTTATACACAATGCTGGGTTGCTTGGAAACCTAGAAAAATTATCAGTTACTTAACTAACAAATTTACGGAGATAATGAGTTCCCAATGTGAATATAATTATATTTCAACATAACTTGGCTAAATAACTTTGTATTCATGTCATGATGTCGCTAAAAGACCATTAAGTTTTTATCGATACTCGTGACGTCACCGCT
Source organism: Glyphodes perspectalis (assembly GCA_951394215.1). Taxonomy (NCBI): domain Eukaryota; kingdom Metazoa; phylum Arthropoda; class Insecta; order Lepidoptera; family Crambidae; genus Glyphodes; species Glyphodes perspectalis. The sequence goes on from OX596201.1 coordinate 7,734,337, forward strand.
TTGTCAAGCACTAGCGTAACCAAACTATTTACAATTTTACACAATATTTTCCCCAATTCTGATTATAATTACAATGTATACTTAGAAAGATCAATTATAATCAATATACTATTGTAAACATATTTTTCTAAACTGATTACTAGCAACAATTTGACAAAATATGGTTTGAAAAAATCTAATGATAAAATCGTATTTACCTGTTAAAAGTGTATTTATTCGGATTATTCCGTCGTGTAACCTCACAATCACCTACAGAACAAGTCACCTCAATTGCACACTTAATATTCTCGATTATAATCCAAGGTTTAATACATAAATGCACAAATTTCACTGCGACGTAGAATAGACCGGGACGCTATGGCCTCTTACTCGCAAAAACATTGACATATAGGTACTTCATTCGCTGTCTCTTTTTCTCTCGGGCGGTTTGTATTTCAGCAGGATTTCTCGCTCCCACGCTTTATGTATCTTTTGCGTAGTCAAAAAATTCTAAATCTATGTTTAGAACACAGATGTGACGTACTGTCAACGCAATGCTTTGTTTCGAACTGTCTTGAGTTTGTATTTGCTTTCCATTTTGTATTTGGTTTGCCGGCCGCACTCTCGTGTCTGTGACGGGTCTATCTGCCTTTTGTTCTCTAATGTGAGGCTTAAGTATTTAAATACTTAACCACTTAAGTAATGAAATATTACGATAGCCTGGAATCCATTACACACACATAAATGTATGCATGTTTAGTTTTGCGCCAGTTACCTATTATTTAAAAATATAATATTTAGATTTTTTTGGAAGTCATTTATATTTATAACATTGGTATTGATTGGATTCGAATCACATTTCCGCAAAAAATTTAAATTTCAAAACAAAACCTATTAATGAAACTAATAACCTCTTATAATAAACTATTTATGTAGATATTTAACTTTCACTTGAGATCAACTTTAATCACTTTGGCTTATACATTTTGGAATATTAGAGATAAGAAAAAAAAAAATCTTTGATCACCATTGTCAAAATCGGTTGGCAATGGGGATCAACATGTGGACAATGGATCAACACAAGTCGCACACATATTTGGAACGAGAGTTCCACCCAGTACAGTCGGCATGAGCCCAAAGCACACAAGAGGTGCACCTATACCATATTTCGTTGTCTCGATCAAATTCTCCACATACGTAAAACGACAACAGAACAGACTACAGAACAACTAGTACAACAGAACAGTAAAACGAAGTTCGTTTTTCTTATCCTGGCATAACCTTCCGTATTTACATTTGATATCGAAGTATCATTCGATTCCTGTAAAAATTTCTTCATAACCTTCTTAACACTGTTATTCTGTGGCTTGCTTTTCTTTACCGCTTTTTCCTGACTTTTCTCAACTTTAGTCTTTCTTTTATTTATTTCTTGAGCGCGTATTTGATCGGTGTTGAAATCAAAACTGTAGCGTAGGTACTGTTTTTTCTTCCTCGTCTTTCCTTAGATTCAAGCGCTGAGATGGCAGAGACTGCATACGAATATATTTTTTTGCAATGCTCATGTATGACTCCAATTGCCTGCATGGGTGATAATGAGAAAAAAGTAAACCTGACTAAAAATTTGACAATATGGAATCAATCTAAGATTAAATTATCAAAATATAACATGTTACGATTACTACATAATTATCACAAGTACAGAAATAAAGATTTAGTAATATAAGACTTACCTACCTGCGGTTTTACCAACTCGTAAAGTTACATAAAAATTGCACGAAATCTTCACACGGTCGCCAGCGCGTCGTGTGAATTGAGTGAGTGACTTGAAGCTAAGGCGTAATTATGTTGATATTTATTGGATGTGCTTGGTTTTTGTTATTTTGAGGTGATCACCATTACCTACTGACCCTGATTGCCTTCATCTCCCTAAGTATCTTTACATGTTTAGTGATAGCTTTTGTTTGTCCCTTAATAATAATAACAAAGGCGTAGGGACGTGACGACATCATCGCCCACTGTCGAGAGTTGGTGAGCTTCGCACCATGAACCATGAAGAGCAACAACTCCCTTCAGTGCAATCAGTCTCCGCAGGATAGCTTGTGGCGAGCTGTTGGTGTGTGGCGACACCACGCACCTGAAACCTCCCGGGGAAACCTAACATCTTATCCCCCACATTTGGATTGCCTTCATTGCCCAAAGTGGAGCGCAAGAGCTATATGCTTGAAAGGGTAGAAGTGCTCAATCTGCGTAATAACGATCCAGAAACCGGCACACAATTCAATTCAATTCAAAACTTCTTTATTCATGTAGGCCTTAAAAAAAAGCACTTATAAATCGTCAATTTTACAAAATCCTTAGAGCAATGTGAATCTACCACCGGTTCGGAATGCTGATTCTACCGAGAAGAAACCGGCAAGAAACTCGGTAGTTACTCTTTTCAGCGTCAGAATATACATGAGTAATATACACTTTTCTTTTAAATGTTTTAAACCAAATCATACAATCAATGACTGCGGGAGATGACATAATATGATTATTTACAATAAAAGTGTAAGATTAACCAGAGCACACCTCTCTACACCCTTAGCCCACAATGCCGATGTTGCCCTCTTGCTACCCTGCGCGGCGGCTGATTTGGGGGGTCCATATCTAGTGGAGGGCGCTGGGCGAGTCACCACCTGCCGCAATTTTATTTAAGAGATATTGAAATGGTAGCGACCGTTATGTAACCCCATAGCCCAGTTTTTCTTCCCACATGAATCAATGCAATAGCCCATATATTTTGTTACCACCTTATTGCAATAGTGTTGCACTTGCCGGGTGTTCCTACTGAGTGTACCTATTATGTTGGTATACTCAGAAGTAGGTAAGATCCTGCCGATGTTCTCCATCACACACTCATAATAAAACGTCTCAAGGAGCCTCTACATGTTGGGCCTGTGCCCCCATGCAAGGCTTCCAAAGGACCGGGAAGGTAACACTTCCCGTGATATCCAAATGGAGACAACATAATAGATAACATTAAAATTTGAGAAATAAAGATATTTTTATTTTTATTTATTTATTACTAGCTGACCCGGCGCACTTCGTATCGCCCCGTTGTTGGATTTTCAATGTCTTTTTTTTTTCGTGCAACTTTTTTATTTTTTTTCTTTCATAAGAACCAGGTGAACCTGATAATAACAAACACAACTAAAAAGAATTAGCGAAATTGGTTCAACTATTCTCGAGATTTGAGCGTATCAACACATTCAGCGATTCATTTTTATATTATAGACCAGCGGTGTCACCCGCGTTTATGGTTAATATTATAAAGACTATTTCCGTCATACATGATTTCTATGTAACTTTAACCATTAAGACTGCACATGCGACGGAAGCTTAAAAAATTGAGTAACTACTCCCGTTTTCCAAACATTTCCCTTCACTACTCTGCTCCTATTGACTGTAGCGTGATGAAAGGTATACTATAACCTGCCCAGGAGTATGAAGAATAATTGTACCAAGTTTCGTTAAAATCCGTCGAGTAGTTTTTGTTTCTATAAGGAACATACAGACAGACAGACAGACAGACAGACAGACAAAAATTTTACTGATTGCATTTTTGGCATCAGTATCGATCACTAATCACCCCCTGATAGTTATTTTGAAAATATACTTCATGTACAGAATTGACCTCTCTACAGATTTATTATAGTATAGATTATAATAATAAATATCCCACAACATCACATTCATTGATTCGAGCTAAGTAGCTTTAGCATTTGTATTACGGATATCAGATTCAACAGTGTTATTACAAAAATATACTTAAATATTAGATATTAACACCCAGACACAGAACAAACACAATATTCATCACACAAATGTTTGTCCTGGGTGGAGATCGCACCCACAACTCTTGGCGCATAGGGCAGGGTCACTACCATACCAAATGCGCCATCGAGCCAGTCGCTACGGTTGGTCGCGGTTAACGAATAATAATCCTTCAATGTGTTAAGTTCCAAGTTACAGCCCTGGGCCCCCTGAACAAAAAGGACTCCGTTGAAGACAATACACATATTATTCATAATGAGGGATTCCAGATCACCAGTAATACCTACATATATAAAAACCATTGTAGGCCCCTAATTAGAGTTAGTCCAGAGCCACCTACTTTCACGGTCCGCCCATGTGTCTAGTAGATAGGTGCCGATTAGGTTAGGATAGATTCAAATGATACCTAAATAAAGTAGGTACATGACTGTGCATATTGAGTGCATATTTATGATTATATATATTTAGATTGTCATGATTGATTGAGTTGTCATACGTGATTTGATATAGTTGAGTGATTGAATTGTCATACGTATATGGAAAATCTTATATTTGTGTAAGGGAGAGTGAAAATAAAAAGAAAAACTATTATTAAATAATATTTATTCACTGTATATATTTATACATATCACCACATTTGTAATTACATCTTAAATAAATAATTAATAAACACATTTCATCAAAACATAAGGATATAAATAACTCTAGTTTATGACATTTTCATCCCAGGACTTTTTTCTGTCGTAATAAAATAACATAAAAATAAAAATAAATCATTAAAAACACGAATGCAGTAGTTAAGACGAACATTTATTGAAAAACCAAGTAGTAGGAGCATAATTTGTTTTAAAGCAACACAAATTCCTAAATCCCATAATTACAAATAAAATTTTAAAAAAATAATTAAAAACCGCCCATAATTTAAATCGCCCCCTAAGTAACTTGACTTCTTTAGTTCCAAGATATACTTACATCTCATATACATTATGAATATAATAAATTAATTTTAACACTCGATCAAACGTTTCTTTAAAAAGGTACCAACGTATGTAAGTGCTTGTATCTTATTGTTGCAATTCCCATAACCTGTTTAGCAGCTGATTTTATTTAATAAACAATTGAAATTTATAAATCAACAACCCACTTTATATACAAATATTTCAATGTTACTGCAAAGTTGACAAATGTAATCAAAGACACATAAAATGTTCGTGGCAGTACCAAAGAAAAGTAGTAACAATGAGGATTTTAATTACTACATAATATGTCACTACTACATTACTACATATGTCACGATATGAAACTTAGGTATAACAACTTGTGAATATGAACACAATTAAATTCCGAAAGATTATGATGCTAGTGACTTGACATAATATTTAAAAAATACTGATATAAAGAAAATCTTTTACATTATTTTTATCGCATCGAATTTTTGCAAATCTAAGTAACAGAGGTTATTAATGTTTTATATTAACCTTGTTCCTTTTTTATGTTATGTAGATTTTTTTATTGTAGAAATCATTACCATTATTATCTTTATATTCTAATCAAGGGCAAAGGGGCTATTGCCCCCTCCTAGAGAATCGAAAAAATGTAACTTTTATTTTTTGTCACAGTTGACATTCAAGTGTCCAAGTGAATCTATAAAAAAATAGTAGTATAGTACTTATTCAATGATCATAACGCTGTTCCTGAAATTCGAAACGCCATGGGAACCACCAAAGATGTTATTTAATTTTTCGGGAATCAGTTTTGAGAAGGAAATTGATACCTACTATTTCCAGGCTCTGTGAAACAAGATGGAGTGAGAAAAACAAAACTACCTATGAGAGTTTTTAGGGATAATTAATTTCCCTGTCATATTGGAAGCAGAATTATTTATCGCGTGAAGGCAATGAAGCGACTCGGAAAAAAATGCCTTTTAACTCCATGCGGCAGCTTCCAGACGTTCATTTATATTTGGCATTATTAGCTAAATACTCGGCTTTGGTGGAACCTGTTGTAAATGTGCTTCAATCCATAACTTTTGACGTGGTTAAGGCCTCACAACACATCAAAATCATTCTACAATTGCTCAGGAGTCACCGTGATAATCCTGAAAACGTCACAGATGAAATAATAAAAGATGCTATCGTTGTTGCGGAGAAAGCCGGACTGGAGGAAGAAATCACATCAGTGCCGCGCATTGCTGGGAAACAACGTAATTGAAGCAACCACCCAGCAGATAACGCTCGAAGAATGCTCGAAGAGGCCATTAATACCATACTTGGACTATATTATTACATCTCTTGAAGCACTGACAACTTACAAAATGTTCACGACAATGTAATTGATAATTTAAAAAGAAACCCGTAGATTATGTTTTAATCAATATTTAATAGATATAGGAAGAATAACTAACTAACTAAACTTCACGCAACTTCCCTAGCGGGGTAAGCAGAGAGAACCGAAGAATAGATACATCTTAGTAATTACATATTACAAGTTTTATTTACTGTACAGCAAGAACACGTTGAAGGTATCCCTTGCTCCATAAGCTCTCGACTGTACATACTTTTCCCATCCTCTATACCTACTTCTAATAGCCCCATTGATCATCGGCTGGCGACGCCCTTGATTCTAATAAAAAGATAATCATACTAAAATTGTTTACAAATAAGAAAATTAAATTAAACTAAATAATGTAAATATTGGTATTATTGGCATAGCACGCCGTATATCTGTAGCGAATCATTGTCATATAATGTTTGCAAGCTAACCATAATGTAGCATGCGCGCAGGTGTATGTACATATATACGCGATTGGAATCGTATTCGGTGCCTCGTAGATTTAGCCGAAGTACAAGAAATAATGCAAACTCAATTTGAGGAGTGGAATGTTAATAGTGAACCATATGCTAAATAAAACAACGTAATCCAAATAAATTCAAAGTGTTTAACCTCAGATTAGCTAGAGGTAAATACAAATCACGGACGTTCATTGACTAATCCGTGCACTAAATCAATTTTTACAGGTGATGTAAAGTTTTAAAACAAATCAAAAAAGTAAACGCTATTAAGATTTCTAATTTAGAAAGGCACACACGAGCTTTGCTTCTGACTTAATTATTGGCACGGTTACTTCGATAAGTTACATATTGTGTTGGCGTCATTACGAATATAGATAAAATATACCTACATATAAAGTATTAATTAATGCGAACATTTAGCAGCGGGCCCTATTTATCTTACATTTGCCGACAAGCGAATTGTCGGCGACTGTTTCCGGCGCAAACTCTGTATAAGACGGATCTGCTACGCAATCATAGACATTAGACTTTAAGATTGTATGACATTTTTCTCACTCTATAAAAGAAAATAAACAGCATTTTAAATAATTTTTGTAATTTTAATAATTATTCGGTCAGTTAATAATTTTTCGGTCAGTGAACTTGGCACCGACCGAATGCAAACGGATGATAGCATTATATACTAAAAAAAAGTTGACAACTGTAATTATTAATTACCGAAAGAAAGTGTAACATCAAAGAGCTCTCTTAATCTGCGGCGGTTTCCAATAAAGATGTAAGTATTTCCCCGAATAGAGACAGGCAGCTTTACTATTACAATTAGATAAGCCATTATACATTTTGGAATGTTGTCTATATTTTTAGAAACATTAGCGATATTTAACAAAACATTAATGGTTATTTAATCGAAAAGCAATTAATATTCACGCCGAGTCAAATGTCACACTAATTACTACAAAAGTAATAATAGTTGACTGCCACTTTCAAACAGGTTTATCCACATGTAATTGATATAACGACACCTTAAACCACACGTTACACGTTTATAACTTGAAAAATTACTTAACTTAATGTAGCTATTATTTAAATACTAAAATATGTAGTTCTATTAGATTCGGAGGAATAATGATGTCAATTTAGTAATTCGATTCAAGTTGTATAAAACAAAGTGTAAATTTTTCTTTCTAAATATTTGCCTAGTGTGTATTTAACCTTAAATGCAACAGTATCATTGCTTTGCCAAATTTTAAACAATACATTACTATGTTAAATTCAATCACAGACAATCATAGACTTCGTCGCTCTCTGTAACGTAGTTTATAAGTTATAGCCGAATATAATTTTAATAATATTATTTTCCGCCTGGCCACGGCAAATAACTTCCCCAGCCTTTGCCTGGATTCGGATCCATTCCTGAAATAAATAATAATAATAAATAAATTCTTCAGACTGACACACCAATTCCCTAGTCCCAAACTAAGCTTATAAGCTTGTGCTATGCATACTAGGTGAACGGATAGACATACTTAAATAGGTTTATAAACATCCATGACTTGAGTACAAATATTTATGTTCATCACACGAAATATTTTCCCCTAGCAGGATTCGAACCAACGGGCCAGTTATAAAAAAAATATATATTAAAGATCATTGCAAAAAGTACTACTGTCATGTAAAATATAGCAGTTCGTCTTGAAATATCTTATATAAAAATATATATTTTATTACTTAGAGACCGACTTACAAAGAAATAATAAGACAATTACCTCACACATTTTTGGTGAACTAGGTAATCTTGAACTAAGGTTCAAGATCACTAGACTTTATTTGTACACAATAATGCCAGTTTTCGCCTACAATTTTCTCTTTCATATAGTCGAATAGCTATTGTTACTTCAACTAAAAGATAATGATATCTAGTTTTTCGTAATAATAAAAATAAATACTTTCGTAGCATTTATTCATTACTAGCTGTGCCTGCGGTTTGACACGCGTTTATGGTTAATGTTATAATATATAGCCTATAGGAAGGGAGGCTTATAGCCTTCCTCGATATAAATGGGCTATCTTACACTAAAGCATTTTTCAAATCGGACCAATAGTTCCTGAGATTAGCGCGTTCAAGCAAACAAATATTATAAAGCTTTAGAATTTGTCAGGTTTATAATATTAGTATAGATATGAACTATAAATAAAATCTACAAGGATCACTTAAGCCTTACTAGAAAAGTAACGATTAATCAAACAGTTATCTTTAACAATAAAGGCGACGAGCTAGCCAGCTAGCTCGCTGTTCCGGGCGTGAAGTTATGTATTATCACAGAGTAATAATATACTACGGTATTATGTAGTAAAAATTTATACTTTCCTAGCATATCAATTTGCATATTCGTTAGAACAAGTAAAATTCAAGAGGATCGCTTATGCCTTACTATAGAAGCAAAGATTAATCAAACAAAGTTATAAAGAATATATAAGAGAATAATATAGAACGAGAAGAATATACAGACAGACAAACTGTTTGTGCTTAAATGAAACATTCGCTTTTTCTCCAGGTTTCGCCTGCTTGAATTCGGTCTATTACAGAAATTTCTATCGAATGTCCTGATTAATCATTATTTTTCCGGGATAAATAGTATTCTTAATCTCAGGTTTCAAACTTTCGGCGTGCAAAGTTTTATCACAATCGGTTAAGTAGTAAGCTAAACTAAGGGGAAAAACGTAACAGGAGTATATAATGTTAGTAAGGCTCTTTTTAATGTTAAATGTTGTTCAATGCTAATATCTATATAGAGCCTATCATTTAATTTGGTTTAGCCGTTCTAAAGCGTGATTGGGTAACATAAAAAATAATAAAAATAATTGAATTACCTTTAGCAGCGGCGTGAACTTTACTGGTCTGTTCGGGCGTAAGAGCGAGGATTTTCTGCAGAACGGGCACCAAGCGGCTGCGCTCGTCGCCCGGCGGCAGCGTCAGGAACTGCGGCACACCATCGCATCATAAAAACACGCACTCAACTTTGCAAAGCTGTTCAACTATATCGGCCGATACTATAATTACTCATACATACATAATATCACGTGATGTTATGTATGTATGTAAGTACTATAATTACTCCTTTTTTCCCACTGAGCGCTCTGATACGTGCTCAGGGCCCCGTGAATGAGAGGGCCCTCTATCGGTAATCTTAAACTAAGGTTCAAGATCACTAGTCCCAAATTACCAATAGATTACCGATATTTATCATTGAAAAATATATCCTAATGTGCCCAAGGTTCCCAAGAGGTTGAAGACGGCGCTGACTATAACTTCTATTAACTATACATTGCTGATAGAAGAAATTAATTCTAGCCTTGGTAAATTAAACTTTGATACGTGTGGTATAGCATCTAAAAGTGCCTCATCTAACTGACACAAAGTTAACAAACACCTACAAAGTGCTAGGCGCATTTTAAAAACTTCGTGGAATGAAATTGCGGGAGAGGAGCATAGTGTTAAAAAATGAGAGATCGTCTAAAGGAATTTGACGTTTTTAAGAAGGTGAAGGCAGAATTATAATACAGAAAGTATTTTTAACTTCAACCCTATATAGAAGAATAGGCCTTCCTTCGCCGGTTAACGCCATTAAGAAGGTTGACTCTCGGATCCGTGGCTTGCGCAACTTATTTGCTCTGCTCTGCTCACTCGCGCCTCTCCGCCAACCGATAGCTGAGCGCGAAGTTCACTCCGCGGGATTTTTAACCCTAGTAACAATCCGGTTATGACCACGACGCGCACGCATAGGAGCGCATTGTACCTTTTTGTATTTTATCACACCTTGCTTAGCTCAAAACCGTGTCTTGAACTCCAAACCCTAAAAAGCGTTCCAAGAGCACCACTTACAGCCGTGTAAGGACATGTCTCCTCACCTTGAGCGTAACGTTCTTCATGTACTCGGCGTTGTGCGCGGCGTGCGTGGAGCCCTGCAGCCGGCGCAGCTCTGCCTTCAGCAGGTCGCTCAGCTGCGACATGCGCGCGCACTCGCGCTCGGACTCCGACAGGAGGACCGTCACGTGCTTCACTCTGAGCAATATAACAGGGATGACATTTAGAACAATGTAGGTACATGCTACGGACAAACTAAAAAGCTTGTAAGTACCTACATTATAATAATAAATATCAGACAACATCATATGCCTGGCTTCGAGAGTAGCTTAAAAGCACTTGTGTTATACGGATATCAGTTTCAACAGTGGTATTACAAATACAGTGCAACCTCGATATAATAAATCGGAAGGGAACAAGTAAATATTCGTTATATCAAGTAATTCGTTAAACTGTCGCGACACGAATGACATACTATGGGATTAAGGGTCATGTATTGGTAGGAACACGTTATATGAAGGTTATGGGGTGACAAAATTCGTTAATAAGAGGTTTATGCACATTTTTTGATAGTGAAAAATTCGTTATAAAGAGGTTATTCGCAAAAAATGTTCGCAATATAAAGGTATATTTTACATTGACTCTTATGGAGAATTTAAGGGGATTACGAATAATTTGTTAAATCAATCATGAGGTTTGTTATACTAAGGTTGCACTGTATATACTTAAATATTGGACATTAACACAACATACACTATACTTATCACACGAATGTGTGGGTGAGGATTGAATCCACAACTCTTGGCGCATAGGACAGGGTCACTACCGAATGCGCCATCGAGCCGGAAAGTGGCAGGGAGTAATGATGGAGTTCCATGACTTGTGCCGATCATATCTTGACAATTGACATAGGCATAGGCATTAGCTACACGTAGTAGCTAATGCCTATGCCAGCAGATTCTATGGAGACGAAACTAAGTAGACATAAAGACTCACGATTGTGAAGGTCTATTCTTTTGTCAAATTATATCTATACATCTTGAGACATATAGATAAAGTTAGATCCCCCTTTGTTAATTCCAGAGGCGTCGGTTTTCCCAGACAACTATATGACGATTTAAATACATCATTATCTTATGTGTATATGTATTTCAAATGAGCTTAATTTACCAATGATAAAAAAGTATGTGAAAAATTAACATTGTAGTATGTCATACTCTATGGAACAATAGAGGTACACAGAATTGTGAAAATAAATATATGTATTTTTGATTCATCTAGTATCTATCAGTATCATCTTATTAAGTTTGTATTTGTTTATTATCTTATCTCGTAATCGAAATTCCATTATACCACGTGTTAAGATACATACACACTAACACATTTCTCATCACTCAACACATATATTTTAGAATTGTATCGCTTAATTTAATTTTAATTGTTTGTATTTCAGAAACTATGTTATTAGCCCTCAAGACCCATTTCTCGATTAAGAGCATAAGAGAAGCGAGAATGGATGAAAAACAGCGTCATCGAGGATCTCTGATCTTAGATGACCCTATGCTGATCCATCTCCTATTGCCTTCCTATAACACAATCTGTATCTGTATGTATTTATCTAATGTACTTAATATGGAAAGCAATAAATGTATTTTAATTTAATTTAAGATTCTGCGGTCATTCGTACCTTTGTTGCTGTGCCTGCAATCTCCTTCTCAGGTCGGCGATCTCCTGCTCCGGAGTCAGGGCAATTGAAGTCGTGTCGAGAGCCTCATCCTCCGGGACCCCCTCCTCAAGCAGCCTCTCCAGGGGCACCGGGGACCGCCCGCTGCCCGCGCTCGTTAAGTACGGCTTAGAAGGAGAGGGCGACGGGGCCGATTCAGACCCCTGAAAATAAATTGTCCATTGATTTCGATAGTATCTATAATGGGTCAAATTGTTTATAGATCTTAATCTATAAACGATTAAGGATCTATAAACAATTTGACAATTTGTGTCTAAATGAGACACAAATTGTCAAATGTACCGGTCAATAATAGAGAAGTTGCCGAATAAGATATTTGTTCATAATTGTCTGGGCCTAACTTTATAAATAAAATTGTAAAAATTCCAATCTACTATAGCAATTACATCAAATGGATTTATCATGGTGACGGGTTCGGAATTTTGTTTAAGATATGTTTCAGACATTAAAATTTTAAAAAAATTTGGATATTTAATTATTAGATAGATATTCAAATTGAAATTCTGCTCTTTTTCAGATATTTTTTTTACCTAAAAAATACTTGCTAATAATACGACGTAATTACCTCTCCCTCCTCCCTAGGTATCATTGAAACGTTGATGTCCATCTCGCCGTCACTGCCCTCCTCCTTCGGTATGACGGGCAGCATGTACTGGTTGTGGTTGGCTTCGTCCAGGCGCAGCGCGCCGGGCGCAGCTTTGGCGCTCTCCTGAGCGGCCTCTACTTGCTTTTTTAAAGCTTCCGTCTCTTTCTGAAGTTTTAATTCGAGTTCGCTGATTTGTGCTTTGTAACATTGCGTTAGAGTTGAAATCTGAAAACAAATTCAATATAATATTCAAAATTGCTAATGTAAAAGCAAATAAAGTTAGTAATTTTGGTTTTAAATATGGGGTTTTTCAATATTGAAATTATTCAGTAGCAGCCCGGAGTCAGGAAGTTGGCGGTTTAATCACCCCGGTGACTCGGAAAGCACGGTAAGCCGTTGGTCTTGCACTTGACCTTTATCCGGTCATGTCAAATTGCCGTCTTACCGGACTATGAGAGTGCACCTGTGTTTCGCACACACTTATGCATATCTCCTGCGCAGTTGGCTAGTCCTCGATAAGATTGGCCGCCATGACCGATATCGGTTAGGGGGCCATTATTATACAATTTTTTATGTCTTCCGCGCTCAGTTCCCTACTGCACCACGTGTAAAACAAGCAGTACTAACTTGCAGGTTGTGCTGCGAGCGCTCGGAGTCGAGCTGGTGGGAGAGGCGCGTGAGGTCTGCCTGCAGGCGCGCCGTGCGCTGGTGCGCCCGCGCCGCCTCCGTGCTCGCCTCAGCTGCACGTCTCCGTAACGCCTCCACTTCCGAGTTAAGCTCATTACACTGCTCCCTGTAATCAATATGTTAATAGGTGCTTCAGACAACTAAGATGTTGACAGAAAAAGGTTGAATCTATTAGTAATACCTAGCGATATGTCTCGTGCTTAGTTCGGGTCGGCTTAGACCATGAACCAGGATTTAACGAGTCTGGTAATTACATTAAAGCGACTGCCGATCTGACCTTTGTCACTTATAGATAGGGGAATCAGATAATTTTGAAACATGGTTACATAATCATAGTTGTTGGAATGTGCAGGTTTCATTATGTTGTTTTCCCTCACCGCCGAGCTAGTGGTATAAATACGTAAAATACGTACATATATTTGAACATTTACGTACGACTGTAATTATACCAAAAAGGCCTAAACTAGTGTCCGACCGAATGGTTGATTTCGATTTCGGCAAACCTACCGAAACTACGACCAAAACCGAAACTGAATGAGGCGTCGTCGTCGGGTTTCATCACCCCTAAGGGGGGCGGTTTCGGGCCTCGAGCGGGGTGCTCTTTGCCCGGGCGTCTTCTCCCGAGCTCTTCAAGCTCGGGGTATTCTGGGCCTCTCTATCCTGAATGAGGGTTTTTTGAATTAAAACACCCAAAAGATGGCGTAACTGTAACTTGCTCCTCATTGGTTAGTTATCAGACCAAACTGACATGCTGTCAACAAGGAGCCAATAGCGACAGTGATAAGACCCCGAGACTCCCCCGTGCCATCTGGCGGTTTTTGTATTTTTGAAAACCCTCATTCAGTAGTTCTCGCGCTGCGATCGGTCATATTCGGCGCATTGAATTCTAAGCGACGAAGACATTTTATTGCGTCCACGTGGATATACTGTGGCCATTTTATTATTTTATTTTTGACAACTGACATAGAACGTAACTGTTTCAGATTATAATAAGTTAAATTCAGCATGCGTGGTAATATAAATATGTTTACTGAATAATCTTATTTAATTACATAAAAATCGGATTAAAAGGCCATAAAAGCGACAGTTCTTATAAGATAAGTAATTATCGACTAGCGTATAAAATACAGTCACGTTCTATGGCGACTAGTGATGGGATCGTTTCATTCGCTTGAAAATAGTACATCGATTTACAATTGTTTATAAACGCTATGAGTAAATCTGATTAATAAAAACTTCCCATGTCTTATTAATACGTTATTTGAACTGAAAGACAACAATAGTTTGAAGTTGAAAAAAATTGATTAAAATTATAACATTATCTGAACATTTTCTTATACCGATTGATGAGCGATCGATCGATTGATCAATGAGCGGTGATAGCTCAATGGTAAGGACACGCGCCTCTGAACTGAGGGGTGCAGGTTCAAACCCAGGCACATACCTCTTGATTTATCAAATCTACGTACGTACTACCAATAGCTCGGCGGTGAGGGACACATCGTGATATAACCTGCACATTCCAACAGCTATGGATATGTCACCAGGATCCAAAAATTGTCTGGTTCCCCTATCTAAGAGTTACGCAGGTCAGATCGGCAGACGCTTCAATGTAATTAACTGACTCGATAAATTCCAGATCATGATCTAAGCGGACCCCGACTAAGCACGGGACATAACGCTACGAGGATGATTTCTTAGACCGATTCCTACCATAATACGCGGTTGGTTTTCAATTTAAACATTTTTCTTTATTTTTCCCTTAAAACATGACCCTTGTAAGGATCTTTCGGATTCCGCCGAAACTGAGACCGTTGCCGAAATTCGGTTTCGGCTCCGGTTTTGGCCGTAAAAACCAGTTTCGGTCGCACCCTAGCCTCAACACAACATTCAAGCTAAATGGGGCGACCTGCTGAACAACTAATAATAACTATTTTTTTTTTATAAACCGTGGTCCATATTATCATAACCATGATTGTTTTTTGTCTTTATTCCTCAAGTCTAGCATATGTACTGAATATCCACAACATATTAACTTTTTGAACAGACAAATTATTCGCCAACTAGTCGGTATTTATCTAAAAACAATGTAAAATAATGTCAAATATCTTACTGTGTGGTAGAAAGTTTTGCAGTGGTCGCTTCCACTTGCGCTTTGAGTGCAGCAGCCTCTTCCTTCAGTTGCTCTTCTTGGCTGTGGTCTACAGTCTGATTCTGACGTAACACTGCTTGAGCTCTCACCTAGTAAAATAGTATTTATAAAACATTATGGTCTGTTTCATCATAATAACTTGGAATAACAATTAAATATGTAGTTATATTCATATTTATTATACCATGTAATAAATCGTTGTTGTATTTCCAATAGAGATCATGGTGTAAAATTATTTCCAACTCATCACTACTATCGTAAAAACACTTGATTAGATATCTTACCTTGTAACTTGTATATTCTGTCTTTAAATCAGCCAATTCAATATTTAGGATTCTCAGTTTTTCATTAAGATCCCCGCATTTAAACTCCAACCTTTTTACTTTATTATTTAATTCTGCTTTTTCCTCTCCTAAACTCATGATTATTTTCTCTTTCTCGCTCAATACTGTCGTCATTTCCAAGTCTGATTCTTCATTTTTCCTTTTCTCGTCTTCCAAATCTTGTTCTAATTTAGAAATGATTTCATTTTTAATTTGAATCACATTATCTTTTTCTTTTCCTTCTTCTATGGCATGTTGTAGCTCCTCTTTCGTTAGCCTATTTTGTGTTTCTTCTGTCCTAATTTGTTCTTCAAGCAATTTAATTTGAGTTTTCATAGCAGTAATAGTTCCCTCTTGCGTATCAATTATTGACTCCATCTGAAAATGAAGATATTAAAATACACATTTTCTAAAGTAACTAGTCAAAATTATTGCTATTTATTATCAACAATGTATAAATATACATACCTGAACCATTTTCTTTTTCTTTTCTTCCATTTTTGTAGTGAGTTCTTTCATGGATCGCTCATAATCCTCCATCTCCAGACTTAGAACATTCTTCTTTTTGGCATCACGTCGGGCTTTCTCTAGGTTTTCTTTGGTAACCTTATGAGCTTCAACTTCAGCATTAAGTTGTTGGTTCTTATTGTCCAATTCAGCTAAATAAAAGAAATCAGGAAGCTTAGATATTGTTAGTACAGTTTGAATTTAATTGATTTTGATGCTTATTCAAAACACACCTTTCAATGTCTCCAATTCAGCAGTGGTATTTTCAGAAGCTTCCACTGCAGCACTCAAAGTTTTTACTTTTGCTTGGAGATCAGATATTTCGGATACTTTACATCCGTCGGTTTCATCAGTATTCGCGGCAGCGGTCGATTTCTCACTATCAAGCAATTTTTCTAATTTTAGTTTGTCTTGCTCTGCATTTTGTAACTGATTAACTGTTTCATTCAATTTCTTTTTTAACTTTAAAGCAAATATTCGAAGCTTTGTATACCTAGAAATGTGAAAAAAATATTTAATAAAATTATGTACTTATAATTTTTACAAAAACAAAAAAAAGATTTATGTAATGTATATCTTCATACTTTTCCTCGAATGTTTCGTCCAAATCTTTCATTCGCGAGTGTTCCTCTGCTTTAGAAATTGTTGATGTAGACATATCTTCATTTGGTAATTCTGCTACAAAATAAAAAAATATTTTAATTTAAATGAAGCCAGTTTTTACTTACATACTACCTAACCTATTCTATAAAATCATTTGAATACATACCAGAAGATGATTGTTGCTGCTTTAACTTTTCCACTTCTTCTTTTAAGAATGCAATTATATTTTCCTTTTCGGCTAATGATTTCAGAGCATTATCCTTTTCAACAAGGATCTGATCAGCCACTTCGCTTTTCTTGTTTGTGTTTTGTTCAGCATTTTTTAAATCATTTTCCAAGACTGTTACCCTTTTTTGCAGATCTGTTTTCTCTTGGTTCACAATATCTCTGTCTTTTTCTAATGTTTCGACCAGTCTCTCCATTTCTGAAATGGCTTTCTGTAATTTTGATATAGCTTCACCGCGCTCTTTTAACACTTGATTTATTTCTTTCATTTCATTTAATAACTCTGTATTTTCGGTTTTATATCCCAATAGTTTAGACTTGGCATCCTCATATTCGGCAGTAAGACTATCAAACTCTTTAACTTTAGCTCGAGACTCTTTAACTTCTACAAGAAGAGATGCATTTTCTTGTTTATACGCTGATAACTTTGTTTCCAACTTTACTATATCAGCTTGTAGAGACACATTTAAATCTGAGTGATTTTCAGTGTCATCTGATCTGGGCTGTTCCAAAGAAAGTTTAAGTGTCTCCACTTCTTCTTTTAGAAGGCCATTTAAATCTTGCAAATTATCATATTCTTTTTTGAGTAAGTCATATTGTTCTTGTAAAAGCATTATTTTAGACTGTAATTTATTTCTTTCTGTTTCTCTTTCAGAGTTAAAGTTCTTTTCTAAAATGGTTTTCTCTTGCAATACTGTATCTAACTGAATTTTCGTATTTTGTAAATCTAAGGCGAGTTTCTTATTTTGATCTGTCAGAATTTTATTGCGACCTTCTAAGTCTGTTACATTGTCCCTAGCATTCAATTTTTCTTTTACCAGTATTGATTTTTCACTTTCCAATGCTTTAATTTGTAAATTTAAATTTTCGACTACTTCTGCATTACTTGCTGACTTCTGATTCTTAGTTTTTAATTCTCCAATTAACATTAAAAGTTCGTTATTTTTCTTTAACAATGCATCATGTTTTTGGTTAGCTTCAGTGAGTTGTTTGATAAGTTGCTCATTTTTGTCAATTTGAGCAGGCAATATTGAGTCATTCAGATCTTGATATTTGACCTTCAAACTCTCAAAGTCACTATTAAGTGCATTTTTAGCTTCCAATGAATTACCAAGTTGTACCTGTAAATCAGTGATTTGGGATTGCAAAACAGCATATTCAATGTTCAAATTATTTATTTGAGATTTCAATTCTTCAACATGTTCAGTAGCCATTCTGTTCGATTGCTCCAATGTATGCAGTTTTTCTTTTAATGAAGAATTTTCGGTATTCAATTCTGCAATTTGTGAATTGTTAATGCCTGTAGATGCTTTTTCTAAGGCTTGTAATTTCTCTTTTAACATTGCATTTTCATTATTTAATTCCTTCATTTGATCATCCAGAATTTTAGAAGCTTTTATAATATCAGTTTGCCATTTTGGTATATTTTCAGAATATTCTTTTATAGTTTTTTGCAAAATAAATCGAGAATTTTTAAGTTGATTAATACAAGCAGCACACTTTAGAATCTTATCTTTATAACTCCGTAGTTTAATATTTGCTTTTTCTTTTTTGTTTTTTTCAGATTCATACAACTGAGTTACTTCTTTGATTTTATTTTTATAATCTTCAACATTTTCGTCATTTTGTGTAATGTCATTGGAATTATTTTTTTTTTCTAATTCTTCAATATTTTTGTTCAATGCCTCTATTTGGGTTTTGTATACGTCTTCTGTAAATTACATAAACTAGTTAGAATTTATTACAATAGAAAAATGAGTATTCTTAAACTGCCAACAAACAAAACAGGCCAACAATCAGGATGTGCTTGATAAATCTAATATATAAAATTTCCATGTCACAATGTTAGTTACCGTACTCCTCTGAAACGGCTTTACCGATTTTTACCAAATTTTAGTTTGAGTTTTATTTGAGTTTTATTGATTTAGTCTGAGAATCGGCTACTATCTATTTTCCATACCCCTAAATGTTAAGGGTGGTCCACCCCAAAACTATTACTTGAGAACGGCTGTACCGATTTTGCTAATTCTTTTTTAGTTGTGTTTATTATTGTCAAGTGAAGGTTCTTATGTAAGAAAAAAAAAAGTTGCGCGGTAAATAAAAAAATGGGTATTGAAAATCTGAGAACGGGGCGTTACAAAGTGCGCCGGGTCAGCTAGTTTGATATAATATGCGAAAATCCAGACAGACCTATTTTTTAATAAATCAATATTTTTTACCTGACTGCACTTTCTCTTCCAATATTTGAAGTTGTTTTCTTTGCTCCAAGCCAATATTGTTGAATTCCAAAGTTTGGGTTTCAAGCTCCGAGAGCTGACAGATGAGCTGCTCATTTTCCTCCAAGAGCCTATTATTTTGTCTCTTTAGAGATATAATTTCACTGTCAAGGTCAGACAATTTTTGCTTAGTGTCTGTCAGATATTTGTCTCTAACAATGACATCAGCCTTATATTTGCTAATTTCTTCTTCATAGTTTTTGCATTTATCACTGAGTGCTTTAATTTTTCCCTTAGCTGCATCAACCTCCGTAATATAGTTAAGTTTTTGTTCAGTTAAGGAGTCTACAAGTTCTTGAAGAGTGTGAAGGCTGTCTGCATTTGCTTTTTTCTCTGTTTCATATTTATCCAATTGTAGTTTATAACTTTCTACTTCATTTTGTAGATCTAAAACAAGTTGATGATGTTATTTAAATCAGCTCAACTTTAAATAAATATCAGACTACATCACATACATTGACCTGACTCCAAGGTAAGTAGCTTAACATGTTAAGCGCCATGTGTATATATACACAAGGGTGTATAATGGTGATAATGTCATTATACACCTGAAGTGGTAAACTTCAGAGGTTGGTGTGTAAATATACACCGCACCAAACATTTAGTATAGCAGTTTTGTAGCCCTGGCCCTCACAAATCATTTAGTGCACTAAACAAATAATACACAAATTGTTTAGTATACTCAACACTAAACAATTTGCTTTAATTTCTATACCCCAGATACATCTGGGGTATAGAAACTAGCTAATCTTTTTTTTGGTATTTTAACAACCTTTTTCGCTTATTTATTATAATTTTAATAAATTTATATTTCACAAAGATTTTTTACTTAGTATTTATATGGAGGAATTACGTACTTATACTTTCAATCAAATACTTCTATGAGCCTTTTTATTTATTTTTCTATTCATAGCGTAATAATCCACCTTTTTTATTTAGTGTGGACTTTGTTAAAGCAGGGTCTACAGTAAGACTAAGAAACTGCTTTTTACAGATCACCTGGCCAGTGTATTAAGATGCAGAACAAACACAAGTATTCATCATACAAATGTTTGTCCTGGGTGGGGGTCAAACCCACAACTCTTGGGGCATGGGGCAGGATCGCTACCGAATGAGCCATTGAGCCAGTCAAAACTTTAATATGATAATTAAGATGAAACTAAAATAATGTTTTCTTTTATTACCAGCTTTAGCTTGCTTTGCTTTCTGCGCAATTGTAAGTAAGGCTTTACATTTTACCACTAACTCATCTTTGCTCAAGTCTTCAAAAGGATTCTTCTTAGCACTGTTGTCTTGGCCCTTAAAAACAAAAGTTAAAAATACATTAAGTAGATATTAACCACATTTTACTAGATCTCCAACGAACAATCACAATCTTGTATGTTTAAACAGTAGCAGATTACACGAAAAAAAATGGGTTTGTTAGATTACAAATTATTAAAATTTAATATCTAACAAATAAAAGTAGCTAGATGTATTAAAAATATATCAATAGGTATCATTTAGATTTGTAAATAGAGCTAAATTTACGCAGAGTCACGTAAGCTGTGAAAAATATAAAAAAAGTATTTAAGTAGCTACACTTGTTTATTGCGTTATACACTTTATTACCACTTTTACTGTGTGGAAATTACTCAAAACGTAATTATTTTGTTTTACTTGGCAGATGAAATCATATTTTTTACTCAATTATAGTACAATAGGAGGAAATCCATTTATATTCAACCAAAAGTGGTATGGCACTGATAATAAGGCAAGTCAGTTTGTATTTGTAACTCCCATACCAAGGCTTCCGAACGACTTTCCATTTTGATGACACGTGTAAATAGATCTATATCATTATAAAACTGATCAGTAATCAATGCAAAATTAATAAATCTCTTAATAAATGCTAATTTTACTTGATAAATCACAAATTCACTCTCATAAAGTTTGACATATTTCGGAGCTTCTGGCGACGATATTTTTTGACAATTGACGTCAACAATTAGAATGACAGCTGTCATTATGCGCTAGTGCTGTGCGCGATTATTTCAGTATTCAATAGCAATATTAAAACATTAAATACCCGTGTGTTAATGTAACTACCGATATACTGCTTGACTTTCCAGACATAAGCCTCCCGTAGAGATGGCTGCCATTGGCCAAAAAAAAAGGTTTATTAAAATGTACTTTTTGTTTTTACAAATGCACATAAATTTTCTTAGGCAGTAAGTAGTTCCCAAAGTTGTGTGGGCTACGACCCATCTAATACAAGTTTACAAACTTAGAACCCACCTCTAGGAAATTTAACCGTTACCAATATGAAATGAAAAGAAATGATCTTTATATACTTAGGCTTCAAAAAAGTTCTACAAAAACTACTTATATAACTAACTAAACTTAACGCCACTTCCCTAGCGGGGTAGGCAGAGAGAACCGAAATCGTCAAAACAAAATAGATAAATAAGCCCTATGAATAAAGGAAAGAAGGTTGGCTCGGTCGATTTTTGTGTCATAATACAGGCAGGGCCCACTTAGTATTTGCTCGTGACCTACCAGTGGGTCGTGACGTAACCCATAGTTTAGGAAACTTTGATCTAAAGGGTTAGAGTTTGCCAATCAATAGCAAATATTAAGAGAATTAAGTTGTGGCCTTAAATTTTTTGAATAAATGACGGTGTAAATAGATATATATCATTATAAAACTAGCCAAATTAAAAGGCCATATATACCGATATATGGCCTTTTAATAAACATAACAGTTCAATTTTAATGTATTATATAGTGCAACCCCGGAAGGGGGTGAAACTAGATCGTAAATTATGGACAAAAAACATAGTTCTTTGTTCTACAAAAATTATCTGATATTTTTATAGATTTATTCAAATATATATTACTTACTATGGACACTATACACTAAAAAACCAATTCCTAAAAAAGTAGGGGTTCTATAGACGTAATACGTTACGTATGAATATATACGTAACTATTCAGTAAATACACTTGTTTGTTAGAATAATTTCAATTGAATGATTTACTGTATTGTCTACGGATTGAAGTTTTGACATCACTAGATCATAGTGTAATGGCGGCTCTAGTCATCGCTGCTATCCTTTCATGTGTGTGAATGATAAAATTTAATAATTTTGGGAAATTTGTGTGTTTATTATTGTCATATTAATTGAAATGTAACAACGGTGTATAGATAATTATTAATTTATTATTTTGAAGTCTTTCAATTGTCAAGACGTAAGTAAATTTGTGTATTTGTATAAAATTTTGGTTGCAATTGCAAACCTTTGCGGGGCGCGTCCATGAGTAATAATGTAGTTTACTTTTTCAGCTTTTGTTAAAAGTACATGTAAGCTAGACTATGGTTGCTATTGTTGCGGCTATTTAACATAAGCTGATGTAGATGATATCTAAAGACTCTTGTTTGACATATGTCTTTGCCTTTAGTAACTGAAGCATTCCTATTTCTGAATAGGAATTTTCATAGAATTATCAAGAGTTTTAAATAACAATGAGTAGCGGGATGTATAAATGCATTTCAAAACTTCCAATTTACGATCCTAGTATTAAGAAGTAAGTCGGTTCTAAATTGTTAACATAGATTTTAAACTTTATTGTTATTTCTAGAACGGACTTAAATAGGCAGGATGTCCAGCGATGAGGACAAGCCCCCTGCACCTCCTGTGCGCCTCACCAGCAACCGGGTCACTGACCGGGGGGACTCAGTGGCCTCTGTTGACATGAGGCCTCTACCCAAAGGTATGTCTTTATTCCAAATTTGGAATCCCATTAGTTAATATTTAACTCATTCATCAATCGTCATGAATATTATATTAACTTCAAAACAATGGGCTGGCTGCATGAACAGGGCATGAACCGTAGTAATTCAACATTTGGCATGATTGTAGTTGGAGCAATTTGTATTATTTTATTTAAATATACAATGATTTTTTGCAGAACCAGATGATTCTGGAGACCGGAAAAAGAAAACTCTGAAAGCAAAAATTAAGGGTTCTAAAAGTACTGCCCACAATGACAACAAGCCTAATATTAGTTATCCAACCAACTTTGAGCATACTGTGCATGTGGGATTTGATGCAGTCACTGGGGAGTTCACAGTAAGTAACTTATATAAACAGTCTCTCCAAAAATCACTATGTTTCAGTCTGTTAGTAATAATCATAATATTTAATTTTGCACCTATAGGAAAAACCCATGACACATCACAGTAGCTTACACCCCTGTGGAATTTAAAGAGTTAAACCAGTCACTATCCATATGTTTGGTATCATTATGTGGGATAATGAGAAAAATTATTTTAACCATAAATTTAATTTAACTTAATTTGTTAAATCCTCATAGAAATAAACTTGGAAATTTGGATATGCAAATATGTGTTTCAACTGCTTAGTTACAAATATTGTTATGTTATGCAGTTGTGGTAAATGGTTATAATTTATTTGCAACCAGTTTAACCTGCATTGTTAATATCCTGAAAGTAGGATAGGACTTTATTGGCAAATGCATATATTTTCTATACCCAAGCCATAGGACTTGAAGCATATAAGCTTTTGCCTTACACAGTGCCTTACAGCTTCAATGCTTTGCTTTATTTTACAAGTTGCATATTAAATTACCAAATTTTTTATTTATTTAATCCAATATTAGGCAGGGTTTATTTAAGAATAGTAAAATAGTAAATAGTAGTTTATAGTTATTATAGACAATGTTATTATTCATTTGAAGAATCAAAGTATTTGTTTATGGAGTTTTTGTTCTACACCGCAGCTGTCACTATAATTGACCAAAGGAAGCATGTCTATAATTAGATAACATAAAATTTGTAAAAGTTTATTTGTGTATCTGAAGAACTCAATCTTAAGGAATGCTGATTATTATAATAGTAACACATCCTGGTAGCCATCATAATGTGAAACACTATGATGGCGTGTGATCTAGTAGTAGTGGTCTCCAGTAATGTTTAAAATGTAAACAAAACACATAACAGTAATTAGTATATTTTGAAACCATGTAATTGAGTTCCATGTGTTACCGCTTCTGTTTCAAGCTGCCTATGACAGTAAGTAATAGCTTGTATTATTGTATGCCTTTATGTTTTATGCAAATGTGGAGGCATTACCTAAATATTATTTTATAAACTTGTACCTATACATGTAGTACAACCAACCCCTTGAATGTTTTTGTAGGTATCACACTAATTGCATGCTTTTATCTTTATACATTGTGTTTATAATAAAAAAAAAAATCCACATTATTATTATCATAATTGTTCTTTAAAGGTATTTAAAGATTCTGAAAAAAAATGGCTATTTTCATTTTTTTAAATACTTTGTTATATTTTGTTTTCTATAAAATGTGTTTGCTAGCTGTTATTTCAACTTGGCAATCCTCGCAAGAATATTTGTTTATGGTATTTTGAATGTAAATAAGTTAACTTTTGATTCTTGATTAGTTGTGCTGAATAACTATTCTATTATATTGGAGTTACTTCTACATAATGTACATTGTAACAAAAATAGAAGAGCATGTTTTCTCATTGCGTAATGTAAATAAAATACATAGCTATATTTCCTTATTACCAGAACTTCTACTATCGCAATATCTTATTGTATTTTCATACTAGTGTAATTTTTAAGAGGTACTGTGGTGGTGTCCTTTGTATGGTTACATTAAATGAAATCAACGTAAGTTGGCGTAGGAGATTCTAGCTGATCCATGTTGGCGTAAGTTGTTCAGAAGGTGTATGATTTTTTTCTAATTCTTTTAAATATGTCATACATCTTGAACAGTTTTTTTTCTCATTAATTAAGAATTATATTAAGTCAAAATGTGTTATCAAAGCAATGCCTGTAAACTCTTGTGTTAATTGACTATAGGGTATGCCGGAGGCGTGGGCGCGGCTGCTGATGGCGTCGAACATCAGCAAGCAGGAGCAGAAGAGCAACCCGCAGGCCGTGCTGGACGTGCTCAAGTGGTACGACGCGTCCGCCACGCAGCCGCCGCCCTCCAAATACATGACCTCCGCGCAGATGCACACCACGCATTCAGGTGCGGCAATACATACAATTATTATGTAGTACCTGAGTACTTACAAATTGACGTTTCGGTCGTGTTGCAACGACCAACGTTCAAAGTTAAACTGTAAGTACTCATTTACTACATAACGCATATCACGTTTAGTCCCGTTAGTAGTAATTCCAGTGATAATGCAACGCGAACATTTAAAATCATAGATTAGAATAGTATCGCTAGCCTCGGTAGACTTCGACTGTATTATGGTATTAATAGCCAGTGTGATTTTTAGTTATTGAAATATAAAATAGTATTGACTTCTTCAGACTGAGTCATAGTCTATTTAAAGTTTACCATTACCATTTATTATATTTGCTTAACATTTTATAAATAAAAATAAACCGCCTTGTGTTTTTCCATTTACCAAGGAACTGTACAATACACAATTTATAATGAAATATAATAATAATAATAAATAATAAATTCTTGAGACTGACACACCAATTCCCTAGTTCCAAACTAAGCTGATGCTTGTACTATGGATACTAGGTAAACGCATAGACATACTTAAATACGTTTATAAACATCCATGACTCGAGAACAAATGTCCATGTTCATCACACGAAACATTTGCCCCTAGCGGGATTCGAACCCGCGACTCTTGGTTTCGTGGCCAGGGTCTCTGACCACTCGACCAACGGGCCAGTCCTGTATGCTGTTAGGTATCAAATAAAAATTGTGTTATTATCGTCGCAGGGTCGTCGGTGTCGCGCGTGTCGTCTAGCAGTCCGTCGTCGTCCACGCCCACCGACACCGAGCACCCAGAGCCGCCGCCGCCGCCGCCCTCGCGCCCCGACCGCACCAAGAGCATTGTGAGTCATTGTCTTTCTACAAGCTGAATAGCATGTTAAATAAGAAATATGATTAATTCTGAAACTAATAGTACAACCAAAGTAATTTGTATATTAAACTAGCTTCACGCAAAATTTCTTTGGCGACTGAACTATAGTGGTAAATTATATACATATATTTTGTCTATGCTTGATAAAACTTTATGGAGAAAAACTATTTTAATTCATTCTATTTCTTGCTTAATTCATAAGTATTTAAGTCTTGATGCATAATTCGGTTCTGGTTATATAAAAAAGAAGTAATCGATGTATTAATGAGGACAAGAATGTTAAGCGATCTGTTTGTTATCGTTTCAGTATACGAAAACCCATAGAAGAGGAGGAGGCGCCGCCGCAGCGGCCGCCGCCCGCGCCCGCCTCGCCGCCGCACGTGCCGCACCCCGCGCTCACCACGCACTCGGTAAACTCGGTAGACTATATCTCTTGTTCATTACGACCTGAGAGATGGTCATGTGGAAAAAAACAATTGAGTATTTTACTCAAAAAAAATTTATGGTCCGCAAGTTAGATTATCAAAAAATATTGAATACGTATTTTTTTGGTTTATTTAATTATTAGAAAATTACAAAGATACGGCGCTTTAAAAATATCAAATGGGGCGCTTTACTTCGCTTGGACGGTAAAGTTTTACGCACCTAGTGTAATCAAGCGATATAAATAAGATGTAATATAATATAAGCGCGCTGTATCTTCATAATTTTTAGTTTCTGAACAAAATAAAAAATACGTAATTTTTATATATATATAGTATAATAACGTAAAAAAATCGAATACTTATTAGGTACATATATTTCCAGCCGCTCTAATACGGACAGCTCGGTATAAGAAACGCCGGTTGACACGTCCATGGTCACCGCCAACAAGTATTCCGCTATTATATTTCCGAACGCCAATGTTCTCTCGGTGGCACTCGACAAGACTATGAGTCGTATATGATGGAGTTAATCCTTAGTCTATTTCGAGTCTATAGTAACGATTGTAGCTGACATTTGGTGTGCAGATATGCAGCCGCGCGGAGGTGAGGTCCGGGGGCGGCGCGGGCGGCGCGCTGGACCGCAACAAGAACCCGGCGGGCGCGCCGGCGCAGTCGCCTCACGCGCCGCACGCGCCGCTCGCGCCGCACGCGCCGCACTCGCCGCTAGCGCACGCGCCGCACGCGCCGCACGCACCGCACGCGCACGCGCCGCACACGCCGCCCGCCAACGGCGCGCCGCCGCCCACCGACCAAGGGTAACCGACTCTCCTTCTCTTTCACCCGGCGAACGCGTGTTGTGCCTATTTCCATTGTATTCATGATAGTGACGGCGACTCGACCCCTGTCGGCCCCGAGTCTGGGACGTTATTGCCTCGCGAGTCGTCTATAATGCTTTTTCGCTACTTTCCTAATCTTTGAACCTTCCCCCTCTTCCGTATATTTTTTTACACTATCTATTATAATAATAATAAATTCATTTAATTCAGGCAACAAATTATTATAAAACAATATTGGCCCATATAATATATACCTTAAGTCTAACATACATATATTATAAAAACAATAATCTAATCTACTTCTTAATTATGTCTTAATTATGTCGCTTCTGTTATTACGAGAGCCTTGCAAATAATGCCTATATGTTTGAAAGCGATTTTATGTAATATTCTATTTATAGACGGGCGACCGGTCAGCAACAGAGGAAAAAGAAGATGACGGATGAAGAAATTTAGAAAAATTACGAACAATAGTCAGTGTTGGAGATCCTAAT
>OX596201.1:7762774-7892063 GCA_951394215.1 Glyphodes perspectalis
CCCAAGAAGGAGCTGATCATCAACGAGATCCTTGTCATGCGGGAGAACAAACACAACAACGTCGTCAACTACCTAGACAGCTATCTTGTTAACGAGGTAACGTCCTACACGTTGAAAACCAATTCTTTCAATGGTTAGGTACAAATTTGCTTATAAAGTATAAATAGATTAACTTGTGGATGCCATGCGATATTTTACTTAGGAGACAGGAGACATATGCAATGCTATGTTGTCAGTCGTATTTTACTTTCATATTTCTATTGTTGTACAATAGAGTGTTGACACCATTTATATATATATATTTTAAATATCTATTCGTAAAATAAGGTATCAAAGTATGTATGTTGTAAAACCTTATTGATTTTTTATTATATTGAGGCTACGATATTTAATAGGCAAGTTGACTCAAAAAAAATAATTAGTCCATTATAGAGATTACAAAAAAATATTGCTCACGTATTTTTTCTTTTGTTCAGCAAACCAAAAATTACGAAGATACAGCGCGTTAAAGGTGCGCGTGACGTCACTTGTTCTGTAGAATTTTAGGAACAAGTGATGTAAAAGCGCCCCACTCCAGATCTTTGAAGCGCTGTATCTTTGTTATTTTCCGAGCATTTGATAAAGCAAAAAATACGAACTCAATATTTTTTGATAATCTGACTAGCGGACTAAAAAAATATTTTAGTCAACTAGCCTATTTTACAAAAACTGCTTAATATCTAGTCAGTTGACTAGACTAACTAGTGACGTCATAAACTGACACGCCCATACAAAATATTTGAAATGATTGCGTTCTGACAGCTTTCGAAAAGTATCTCAATTGACTTGCCAGTCAACATCCCTACTTCTTTATTTTATTACTGGTTCTTTAAATGACGGCTTCCATGTTTTTCAGACTTCAGATGATCAAGCTAGTCCCGGTAATTCAAATAGTAGTAAAATATAAGGATTACTTAATAGATAGACATATTTAGCACATGCCTTACAACAAATCTTATTCATCCTTAACTCAAGTACAAATGGCCCTTTATTGTTATAATCTGGTTTTATCGAACTCAACGCGGGGACTATGAGTTAGAAGAATGGCAGGTGATAAGAGGAATGTGTCCCGTGGCGCAGGAGCTGTGGGTGGTGATGGAGTACCTGGCGGGCGGGTCGCTGACGGACGTGGTGACGGAGACGTGCATGGACGAGGGGCAGATCGCCGCCGTGTGCCGCGAGGTGCTGCAGGCGCTGCACTTCCTGCACACCAACCACGTCATCCACCGCGACATCAAGTCCGACAACATCCTGCTCGGCCTCGACGGCCAGGTCAAGCTCAGTAAGTGTTGCCGCAAGCCTCACTTGTTTCCAGAGATCACATGTCTATTAATCACTAGACGACTTTTTGAGGAACTTTCAAACACTTCCGGAGTTCGTCATGTATTGATTAACGCTAGAACCGGCACTAGCTGTAGTCAGGTCCAATACAATAGAAGTATTAGCATAATTTTATTACATAAATTTTATACATATTATTATTTTTAATCGCGTGCAAATTTTGATCAAGTCGTGTCTAAGCACTGTGTGGAAAGTTACCTAAATTTATTTACACAGTAATTTGTCTTCAGTAATGATGAACATATAAATATATGTCCCTATTTTGCACTTCAGCTGACTTCGGTTTTTGCGCGCAAATTTCCCCCGAACAAAATAAAAGGACAACAATGGTTGGAACTCCTTACTGGATGGCACCCGAAGTTGTTACGAGAAAGCAGTACGGCCCAAAGGTAACAATAATTTTCTGTTTTGTATTAGTCTATGTGATAATACCTAATCCTTTGTTCGCCTGTCTTTTCCTTCTCTGTTATATTACTATAGTCCATTTCACCAAAGAGTTCCGTGACACTTTGAATTTGACGTTAATAGTTATGCATCCGTATGCGACGATTCGATTTTTTTTCAATTCGATAAAAATTTTCTAGGGCAGTTAAATCGACTTTTTTATTTATTTTATTTTGAATCAAGGCGCTTTAAAACCCAGGACGTTACTTAAAACTATTCAGGACACCCCAAGACACAGAAAAAACTAGGACATGTCCTGCGAAAACAGGACGGTTGGCAACCTTACATTAACATAAAGTTGTACCCGCGTAGGTGGACGTGTGGTCGCTGGGCATCATGGCGATAGAGATGATCGAGGGCGAGCCACCGTACCTAAATGAGAACCCGCTGCGGGCGCTGTACTTGATCGCGACCAACGGCAAGCCCGACATCAAGGACAAGGAGAAGCTCAGCACCGTCTTCCAGGACTTCCTCGACCAGTGCCTCGAGGTGGACGTCGAGAGGCGCGCCACCGCGCTCGACTTACTAAAGGTACACCTTCTATGTCATATTCTATCGTCAATATTCCTAGCGCGTAGGAGAGTATCAGTTATGAATATATTAAGTCAAGTGATTGACTTTCTTAATCACTAATCCGTTACATTATTAACGAAACATAGAGCTTGTCGGTTCCGACTAATTTCCAAAAAGGATATTTCTAACATGAAGATAATAAATAATATCTTTACTGCAAGTTGTCAACGGGCGGACCCATAATGTTTGGTGTCGGTTGCAGCACCCGTTCCTCAAGATGGCGCGGCCGCTGGCGTCGCTGACGCCGCTGATCATGGCGGCGAAGGAGGCGGCCAAGGGGCATTAGCGCAGGCCGCCGGCGCCCGCCGCGCCGCCCGCCCCCGCCCGCGCCTAGCCGGAGATGTCTGGGACGGAAAATTATTAGAGAGCAATATTTTATGTGTAAAATGGCTGCTGAATGAATATTATAGTGACCATATTTTTACAAGAAAGAGATTAAAGTGCAGTCCAGTAACTATGAGGAACGTAGTGTCGTTCGGTAGCGTTATTTATTCTAGTTAGCGCTGTAATCTCTTATTGACGTGTTTCGTCGACTGTTATTCTATAAGGGAGAGGTTGAATAGAGTGTAGATAGATATTAGAAATTTAGATACGAATTTGAGAAACTTTACGAAATATTCTAGCTGCAAACGAAGACTGGCAGTTAACGTTTAGGTGATCTTGTAAAGTATAAATAGTAAAATACGGTAGGTCCGTTACTTTTAGTACTGATTCAGCTTTCACTGTGATGGTAACTGATAACGAGAGCAGTTAGGGAAACACATCAATACAGAGGCGAGTAGCGCCGCGCGCCGCCGGCACTGTCGCCGGGACGGCCGGTGGACTGGGAGCGTTCATAGAAATGCCCATTATAATGAATTGTATACAGGTTCAAATTCTCCGCAATGTTGAGTATGTTTATATAATGTAAATTAAATTAAAAATCCTTAATAATTTCTACTGGACGGTCCTTTCCTTACCTGTGTTGCGCCGGCGCGGCGCGGCGCGACTGGCGGCGGTCTCCCCGCCGCCGGGGAGGATCGTATATACATTTGAATGGTATTTAAAAGGTCATTTGAAGTATTGGTTAATTTTGGAATTCGCACTAAGATTAACAATGTGTATATTTTCCTAACATAACTTGATTTTTTTAAATATTTTAT
Organism: Glyphodes perspectalis; assembly: GCA_951394215.1. Lineage (NCBI taxonomy): Eukaryota > Metazoa > Arthropoda > Insecta > Lepidoptera > Crambidae > Glyphodes > Glyphodes perspectalis. Next base: position 7,766,314 of record OX596201.1, read on the forward strand.
GTTTAAATTATGAACATGGATTTTTACTGTGAAGTTTCCGTATTATTCTTTCCTGTATTAATTATATTAATAATGCGAACAGTTGGCTTGTATTGCTTACTCGCTTACGTTAGTGACTAGCTGTAATACATTTATTTATTAAATTTTCTTATGTATTACATTTTATTAAATTTTAACAATGAGATTAATATTGAGGCCTTTTTATGTTTTGAAATTTTTCGTCACATTATTTTATAACAAGTTTTTTTTAAATGATGTTACAAAAAAGCCAGTTATTTTAATTATTGTTTATAAATCGTTTCTGATGACTATTGACTGATGTTGTTAATTTGCTCGTCATTAAATTGTAAATTTATGTCCAAACCTATTTTAATGGTATCATATATTGTTAGTCATGAAAGTGAAGCATTTACGTAGTATTAAGTTTATAAAGTTTATTGCTTCGGATATAAATAGTAAAATAATTCACTATTATGGCACAAAACCGTATTTAACGTTTAATTTGAAGAATAATTTAATCATTAACAACAGATTTTTATCAACATTTAGATAGACCATAATTGATTACTTTATCATTCGCGTACACTTACGACAATAGTAGCCTAGTTAGCATTTAATAAATATATTCCTATACACAGCTACACGAAGTATTTTGCTTTTATATTTAAGACTTGCGGTCTCTCTGCTTTATTATTTAGGTTGTGCCTACAGATGCTGTTAAATTTCGTTTTATTTTGATGTGTATTATTCACTGTTTTATGGGTTATATAGTGTGAGTGCTGCGATGTGCGCGAGGTGACGTAGGAGTGGAAGAAACGAGACGAATGTCTCGTCTGCTGTAAATTGTACAGACACAAGTTAGAAACGAGTAGTTAACTCATTGACAATATAAAGTGACCAATTAACGCTATTTAGACTGCAGTCGTTCTGGGTTGGTGCACATACTCAATTTGATTTCGATTTATGTTACATTGATGCACTGCATGTAGATAATTGTTGTATACATACGACTTAGTGAGCTAGAACGTGTCGCAGTGTGAATCGTTGTGACGGCGGCGACCTGCCGCGTCACAGTGATGTGTAACATTTGCATCCTCGATTTACGGCCTAATATTATATTTTTGTTTTAATTTGTCATGGCCTATCACACGAGCACCATAATGAAAACAAAACGCACCAACCACAACCAAATAAAATACATGTGCAATAATGTAGAAATGTAAAAAATATATAGCCAAATCTTCAAGAGAGCTTGAACAAAGTTATTCAGTATCTGTAACAAAAATATTCTAAGAAGTGTATTAACTATGTGATCATGAAAATGAATTTGAGTATGCATTAGAGTATGATAAGTTGAGAAAGTAACTGTAATTATGAATATAGTGTTAAGTTGAAAATGTATTAATACATTGTAATAGGATATTGTACAAGACATTTAATGCGATTAGAACATTTTTCATGATTTTGTCAGTTGTAAAACACCAGTGCCATGTATGAGCAACTTGTGCATATAAATTACAACCATACTATAATAAAAGACTCACCATGAACAGATTTGGTTTTATTTAGATACAGCTCAAGTAGAAGTATTTGACAATAGTTCATGTATATACTTCAATTAGAGGCTTGGTTCCTTATTGATACTGAATGAGCTTAGCAAATGCGGCTTTAGTTGGTGTATATTTGTGTCGCTTAGCTTCAAACTCAGATAAGTCCACTCTACTCTTATACGAGATATTTAGAAAAAAGTGATATTAATTATAATTCCATCTATAACGTAATTTTTCTTTTATCATGACAACAATATTAACTTCAGCAAATTTAGTATCAAATCCTTCTTTCAAAAAAATAAATTTAGCTTGGATTTACCTTTGTTCGATATAAAGCTTGGAATTTATCCCTTTGTTTCCCAACGAATCACCTATGGAAAAAACCTCAGTAAAGTTTATATAATTTTGATTTATTAGATCTATATTTATTTTTAGCCATTTTGAAAATGCTATGCGGTGATTGGCACCCATGGACTTATCTCCATTTGAAAAAAACTGTCTCGTGGATCTATCAGACTTTGAAAAAATATAATGGTTTCAACGGTTTATTTCACACGTTAAGCGCTACGTGTATACGGCAATACACACCTTAGTGGAACGCACACAGGCCAGTGTATATCTAGTTATACACCTCGAGTACACAACTTCAGAGGCCAGTGTATTGGTGAATATACACCGCACTGAACATTTTCTTTGGCAATTTTGTAGGCCTGGCCCTGACAAATCGTTTGGTATATCTGGGGTATAGAAATGTTGTATAGTTTAGGAGTTACAGTTTTTTTTTGAGAATGAAAAAAAACCATTTGTAATTTACAAATTTTATTTCAATAATCATCAGCCTTTTTATTTATTTATTATACATATTTTTCTATAATTATCAGTCTTTCTTTATGCTTTTTTTAAATTTTTTCCATAATCAGCCTTTTATTATTTATGTTTTGCACAATCATCTCAGCCTTTTTATTTATTTAGTTTTCTTATTCTACTTTCACATTTTTTTTATTTACTGTGGAACTTCGTTGAAACAGGGTCTGCAGTAAAAAAAATTACACACAGAGCAAATAGTTGTTACTTGGGCAGCGAATTTTCTTTGGCCAGGTTGAGTCTTTCCCTTTTTGCCACATTTCATGTAGCAATTCTTGCACCTTACCCTCTTCATTGTAATAACATGTAATATACACTTGGCCTTTGAGATTGAATTTTCTAAAAGTCTGTCTCTGGGGCCAGTGTATATTATATGATACATCGAAAAAAAAAACAGTTAGAAGCATAGGAAAAAAATAAAATCAAGTTCACATAGTATTTTAGGACCAGGAGAAGGCATTTATGCAAAAAAAAGAAATAGTCATGTCCACAACATTTGCCTCAGAGGTGCCTTGGCGCTTAACATGTTAAGAACCATGCGAATTTATACACACCCGAAAAAAAATATTTAAACCTTTTTTTTACTTTTTATTATCTGAGTTTGAAACTAAGCTACACATTATAAGGTTTAAATGTATATTTAAAATTATGTACCTACTTCTTATCAGACAATTTCATTCATTAAAATAATACACATACGCCGTGTACCTACCTACCTACATTAAATACTTACTTAAAAGTTTCAACTAATGAATGAAACAGAACAAAATTAACAATGATGTCGTCGAATATGTAGATATAAAAAAAAAATTAACAATGTTATCAAAAGCAACAAAAAGGTAGTTAGTTTAAAAACACAAAAAAAAGTAAACAGGTCTCGAGCGAGACCATTTGCACCGGTCACCGGGTCATGGCGCGTCATGCCAATAGCGAGAACTAAGAAGACCGGTATGTTACCTATTATTTTTTATTGAAGGAAATAATGCTTATGTTATGTTGGACAAGTTAATAACAATTATAATCTTTACTAGCACTTACTTATATGCATTGTAATTGAAATGAAATGAAATGAAATAATTTATTCTGCAAGTGGATTTATAACAAATTCTTTTGCACGACAAACTTTTTTTTGCCCTAACAACACCTCGACGTGAATAGCCTGCTGAGAAGAGGTGCCGCAAGAAACTCAACAGATGGCCTTTTTTAAATACGTTCTTATGTACTTATATATCTAATTTAGTGACATTATAAATTAAAAATATAAATTTCACTGTGCATGCGAGCAGACTATCTTGTCCAAATATTTTTGTCATTTAAATAATCTTCTACTTTGTAGTAACCCTTTATCATTAAACGTGATTTAATAAAAATCTTAAACTTATTTATAGGTAGGTAAGTAATTCAATTACATTTTATGGCAATTTATTAAATATTTTTATGCTTAGGCCCACAAATGAGCTACTTATCTTACCAATTCTGAATAAAATTGTAACTCGTGTTACGTCTTCACACATAAACTTAATACCTACCTACATAATCGAAAAAGTCTGCAACAGACCGAATTATTACACGTACCTATGTGTGGAGTAATCTCCAAAACCTGTGCCAAAACTATACGAAATTTGCCAAGACAGCTTATTTTATTATAAAATTAATAACTATGTGCACACGTGTTCTGTTCGCAACGTGGGTAGGTACTAGCGGAATTTTGGAGTTTTTGAGGTCATATCGATTTTATGTTGATCTAGAAGTCAGTTAGTTTACTTCTAGATCAACATAAAATCGATTTGGAAACGGAAGAACTTCGGATTCTGAATTGAAATTTATTAATAGGTAGGTAATCCTTTTTTCTGTTTAAAATGACTATTTATAAGTGCTTTTTTGAAGCCTATATAAATAAAGAGAATTTGACTTTGAATTTATACTAAGTAGGTATATGTTACCCAAATACATTCTAAGATTTTGGAATCCTGATATTCCAGTTAAAAAAAATGCAATGCAATTACCTATTATCAGATGTTAGGTACTTACTGTGTTTTTTCCTTTTGTCTATCTTATGTGAAACTCTTAATAAAAATATTGTAGGTACAATGTCGTACACCTACCTACATCTAAACAATTTATAAAATGCTGTAAATTAGGTATGTAGGTACTTAATATTTTTACTGACAAGGATGAAAGTGGAGTGAATATTTATTTTTTCATCCCCTGGGCGAAGTTTACCAATGGGGGTTTACTGAAAAAAACCCAGCAATTGATTGCGACGTAACTTAATAGGTACTTATAACTTTAAGTATCTAATAATAAATGTTAGAAATCATTAACTTTGATCTTATTCCAAAGTATTTATTAGTATTATGCTGTTCACAATCAACAAAGATAAGCCCAAACAAACAAACCCGAGACTAATATCATCAACAAATATTTGTCACTAAGCGACGATCTAAACTGCGGCTGTCAATTGTATGATACTAGCTCGCTATCTATGAAGATGTTACCTACTCGCTGCTAAGTTTGATGCTTATAAAGTAAGTTGCTAGGGTACCTAGCTCTTTATCATCATCTTCTTAGCGTTATGTCCCGTGCTAGACCATGATCCAGGATTTAGCGAGTCTGGTAATTACATTGAAGCGACTGCCGGTCTGACCTTTGTAACCCTAAGATAGGGGAACGAGACAATTTTTGAATCATGGTTACAAATCCAAAGTTGTTTGAATTTGCAGGATTCATCACTATGTTTTCCTTCATCGTCGAACTAGGTATAAATACGTACATAGATTTGAAAAATCCAAAGGTACATGCCGGGCGCGTGTCCTTACCATTGAGCTACCACCGCTCACCGTACCTAGCTCTTTATCAACCTACAAATATCCTAGTTAAGGTTAAAGAGGCCTGAGATGTGATGAATCTCGCAGAGAAATGTAGGTTTAAGGATTTAAAGAAAACTACGCCAGACATTACAAAAATATTTATTAGACATTTTAAATTTCCACCTCCATTAGTTACGACAGATAAGAAACAATAATAACGCAAAATAAACTATTTGTACTGACGCAAGTGTAAATATTTTAAACATTGTAAATATAAATTATACAATAAAACACAGTGTGTAAAACTATGACTTGTTATGGTAACAAAGCGATTGCATAAATTATTATTAAATCCTAACAAGAAATCATAATAAACTAAATAAGCAAATAAAAATGCTAAATGCTGACAAAATAATAAATTAGCATGTAGACATACATAAAGCCAAATACTTTATACTTAGATGTTATATCTTTACATGTACGACATGGTACACATGATAAAAAAATATTTATGAAATATTATCATTACATGAAATAGAACACAGATCAAGGTCCTATCAAAACTTCAACCAATTTTTAACCCCGTGATAAAAGGCAACGAGCAGAACCTTTGCAGACCTTCCTGTTGACCTTGTGAATATTGTTGAAATGCCACCATCAATCACTTGTCCGCGTTTTGGGATATTCGAGGCCTGTCGTTGCCTCTCAATCCGTGGTTTCCCTTTTTAGGTCTAGCATGATTGGGCTATTTATTTGCGTCTACCAAAGTGCCTTATCATGTTTGAAACTCTCCATTATAGTGTGCTAGTGTCCTTTTATAAGCAACACGCGCGATCATGTTGCACGGTGCACGGTGGCACCACATCCTTTGATGGTTCCATTGATTAGTAATCTTGCGCCTTTATTTTTCACAAATTATTTAATTAAAAATATTTCATTGAACTTATCGTATGAAAGTTTGGCTTTCATGTATATAATTAAATGATGCAAAAAAACATTAATCTTGCGCTTGGTACAGACCATTTAGGTCTGTACAATGTTAGTAGGTAACTATTTTGAGACAACTAATCACAACATATAATATTAAGTATATGAATAAATATAATCAATTTCAAAGGACCTGCTACAATAACTTAATTCAATGAGTTCCAATTTAATTAAATATCTCGTATTAGCTGCTTAATTTTTACGAATTACTTACCTACTTTCCATTAATAGGTATATTAGTGCATATATAATAGCTACAAGGAAATGACTAATAAAGGTGAAGGTGAGCATGTTTTGTATCTTATTCTGACATCAGAATAAGATTACAACATAAAAATATACTCACCGTCTTTTTGGACCGAAAATAAAAAAAAACAACTGATTTGATAATTATACACATTCGTTTATAAACTAGTTGTCAGGTATAGCAGTCGGATAGGTATTAGTTAGTCCGATACCGATAGACTCAACGATGCATTATGCCGTAGGCGTAGCCGCTAGGTCCTATTGGGGAATGGTGTAATACAAAAATAACTTTGCGCTTGAATATCACGACCACGGCAAGCCGACACGGCATAATGCATAAGGCAATGCTCTCACTGTCCTCAACTTCTCAAGCACAGAATATTACAATACAATATATCTCTTCATTTAGTACTACTAATATCTGTATGCACTGTTTTAGACAAACACAGTTTAGTCTTTACGTTCCTCGGCCGGTATGAAGTCCAACGAAGCGGAATTAATACAAAAACGTTTCTTGGTGGGCGCCGGCCCATCATCGAACACGTGCCCCAGGTGAGCGGAGCACTTGGAGCATCGCACCTCAGTTCGCACCAAACCTGGCCGTGTTAAAACTAGTAATATATTTGCTCCAACTTTATAGCATTCACCATGAAAACCAATAATTATTTACACAGATATTATAAAACAATGGATGATATCATGGGCGAATCCGATATTATTTGACGAGTCGAAGCGATGAGGTATTCGCAGTCGCCGACGCAGCGGGCGCGGCGCGGCGTCCGTCCGGCAGCCATCCAGGAGGAGCAGACGGGACGGGACGGGGCAATTCAGGAGAGGACAAATGCATATTATTGTCATGCACATTCCACAACAGTTAGGTGATCGTATGATGACGATGACAACAAGTTAGCAAAAGAGGTCAAACAAAAATGTGTTACACAAAATAAAGTGGAACAGATTTTTTATGTGTATCGATGCATTGTTTGTGACCATCCAACCAGAATAGTGAAGACCGTGAATATATTTTATAAAACAATAACATATAAATAAAATTACAACAGCAGTGCGTATTGTGTAGCGAATAGCGTTTGGCAAATGTTTTATTGTAAATTTTTAGACAATGAATGAAGCGTAAAAATCATACAGATACAGATTACCGTTTGGGGCCGACTTACGTTTGTTGTGGAGAGACAGGATTGTTTATCGGAAGGTGGTCAAAGGTTCAGGGAGCAAGACAGAAACAGATAAAAAAACGCATTAGCACCAATGTCCAATTTCCCGACACCATCATAAATATGCTGTGATAAAGATATTGTTGAATATAATAAATATAAATTGTTGAAATCTTTATAAATATATCATAGAGTAACATGTACCTAAATATTTACAACAGGTATTCAAAATACCTACATGTTATATATTCCATCCAGTTTATTTATACATATGAAAAGAGTCTATTGTATATATAACAAAATAAAGATAAAACATTTAGAAATAAAAATCAGTTAAAAATAAAATAGGATGCGGATTACTTTCAAGTTCAAGGATGGGTATTACTGGTTTACCATATTTTTAAGTACTTTCAACTTCATTCTATGTGTTCATCACCACTTACTTACATATTCACCAATGATGACAAATACTTTAGCATTTGCACGGACGAGAAAAAAAAAGGAGCCCTTCTTTTTTTTCTCGTCCGTGAGTATTTGTAACCATTATTAACACTAAGCAAAGCAAAAGCTATAAATGTTGAGATTTAAATGATTCACTAGTCAACAAAATTACACTCTTTTTTTGCCACATAACAATTCAATACTTTTTTCTAATGATCAGTACCAGCATAATACAAATTATATTATAAACATTTTCCCATCACGTCACATTTTTTTGTCATTTGCCTAGAAACATTCAAATATCTGCCATTGAAACGATTTTTGTTGATTTATTTAACAGCATAAAGATTATTAAAATGTAAACATAATACATGCGATTGATAGTCAGCATGCTGAACATTTCAATGTACTTCGAATTAAGCTTCTACTATGATTCTAAGATATGTCTAGTTAAGCTTTACCATAATTTTTGCGTACATTCGAAGCTGAGCATTTTATATGGACGAATTCTTAACACCATTCTAATCCGAATATTTTGCGAGACAATAAATAGTATAGCAATATAATTTACACTGTTAATCAACAATTTGGGATTATTTCTTTACACAAAAGACAATAGATATGAAAAATGTAGTATTTATGAATTGATTTATTAATACTGAAGTCAAACCTTAAAGCCAATTTAAGTAACTTTGTTCTCTAATATCTCAAAAATGTGACCTGATGATCAAATTTGGATGACTGAATCTGAATCAGCTGTTATTGTTTTATCAAAAAGGCAATGAGTTGATTCTGTGAAAAAAAAAGTTGACTAGATTATGATTAGATGCATTATAGGGAAGCGCATGCTATATGATCAAATTAATACAACAACAAATGCTACTTACATAAGATGTATCTTAAAGAAAAATAGAATAATATATTATGATTAACAGAAACATGACAATGGACATGACAAAATATACAAGTTAAATTACTAACAATAACAATTGGATTGTTATCTGGTTCTACTTTTCCCCTGTCTCCTTGATGGATACCTTGGATACTTTCAATAGTTTATCACAGGATGTGTGTGTTTATGACTTTGGAAGTAAATTATGATTACAAAAGATCTTTCTAAAGTGGCTGTTTTAGATATAGAAAATCAAAAAGAACTAAAATGTTCATATAAAGAGATAGTATGTATGGATGACTTAATCATAGTTAATGAAATAATAAATAAAAAAGAATAGTGATAATACAAAAAAAAAAGTGATTTCAATATACCAAAATGTGTACTGTTGTACCCGTTTTCTATTGTGTGAGAAGTTTAGCTTAAAAAGCCAAGAGAAAAAAAAAATTGATGTAACATCAATATTTTTGCAGCTATGGTATAAGATAGAGCATCAAAAAATAAGTTGAAATATTCTGGACACCTATTGGTACCTTTAGTATACTTCCTGTTACTACTTACAAGTAAGTACAGCAAATTCAAGGTGCTTGTAACAGTAAAGGTTGATTCCTGACTATCATATTTAATACAGGAGGTTGTGACATGAATAAATAATGAAAGTTTGAGTATGTAGACTCTAATAAACCTACAAAATATGAAAGTTTGCTTGTTAATATCCTAAAGCTACAGGATATCTAAAGAAATCAGTATAAATCATACAATAAACTGAAATGACTATTAAAAATCTCGTGACACAATGAACCCTGATAGCAGTTGATGATAAGAAACTACATGTGCCTATACAGTTCTATAAGATAGTAAAAAATAACATGTCAATCTCATGAGACATTTTTATCATAAATAGTACTTATAGTCTTATCACCTACCAATGTCTACATTTCATCTAACAGAGATAAGAAAGGCATAATCTTACTATGATAAACTAAACCTTATAAGTATAGTTTTAAGTGTTAGACAAAACTAGTTAAGAGAAGATTTACATAAAGGATTTGTGTATCACAATACATGATTGTATCACCATTATTCAATGACATTGAATATTGGTTATGCATGGTTGGTTTCCATACAAAAATCTGAAATTATACATGTATGTGTACCTAACAGAAGTTTTTAATAGAATGAAAAGGTCACTTGCTGAACTATAAATGTTATATTATTAATAAGCCATTAAATATTTATATTAGTTACAATGTCAATGTTAGCTTATGTAATGATGGAAATTATTATGGGTAACTACAACATTCATGCATTAAAATTTAAATAGGTTAATTGATAATAATCAACTGATATATAAGCATTTCAAAGAAGAGATTATATTATTATGAAGTATCATACCTGCGCTGGTATCCTGGTGCAGTGTAACCTTCTCCTTGGCCAACACATCATTGAAAGCTGGCCAGCCACAGCCCGAGTCATACTTTGTTTTAGAGGTAAAAAGATCTTGCTTGCAGACTACACATACATACATTCCTTCTTCATAAAATTTATTATAACATCCTAAAAGCATAAATATTGTTTAATATAAAGCAGATACAGATAATTAATTACAGATGTTTTATCGTTTAACATGTATAAATCATTTTTATATGTTTCTATTTTATGTTCTTCACGGTGAAATTAACAATAAAATCATTTTATAAGAGAAAATATAAAAAGATAAGTATTATTTTTAATATCATCTTAAAAGCAGGTCATCTTATACTCCAAGCTTTCACTGCATTAATCATTCTAAAAAAAAATATTAACCTAAATTAATAGAAATTATGTATATTAATTAAAAAAAATGGTTAGTACCTGTAAATGGTCTCTCGGTACCAGCTTCTTGAGTGACATGATATTGTATAGACGTCAGACGCTTCTTCAAAGACTCCTTATCTTCCATGGCTCTCCAAACTAGTGCTAAATGAACAAATTCAAACAGAATTATGTTAGTTAGATGTTTGTATGAATCCCTGGCTCGGTTCCAAGATAACTACGCGAGCGAGGTGTTTCCGTATTTAAATACCGCAATACTCACACGCATGCACTACGAGACTACGACTACGACGAAAAAAGCGTCTTACCTGTTGTGAACGGATGCCGCAACTGGATGTTTTTATTAGGCTGCAGAATTTGTCTGAATACAACGATTGGTCTTAATAGAAGACGCATAACTTACATCACCAGTGTATGTACTATTTTAAATATCAATAAAACCCCGATAAGATATCTAAGGAGAAAAGTTCACTCAAATAGACCATTTAACATGAAAATAGATAAAATGGGTTCAGCTGGCGTCAAACTCATATTAATTTTACTTCAATGAACTGACATCTGACATTTGGTTTTGACAGCGGGTCGTGACATTATTACTCTTAATATACAAAAAGCTTAAGAAACTCATTGCCAGCCACTACACCATACACATCATAACTTCAATACAATACACATTACATTCTTCACGAATAATAAATTTAGGAAACTATTAAATTTGTACACATTATGTATTTCTGTAAATATCCTAAATGTTTACGTTTCAATAACGCATTATTGAGAGAGACTTTAGCCATAAGTAATTCATAAAAATAGTTCTGTTATCATGGAATTCGCTTCAATGTAATTACCAGACTCGCTAAATCCTATCACGATCTGAGGAGATTGATGAAAATTACTTTAGAACTATCAACGCAATGCCTCTTCCTTCTGGCTATGATCAAATTATTTTAGCAAACTAGGTGACAGTACCCCCCTTCAAAACAGTAGAAAAACGGGCTTAACGGGCAAATGCGAGGCGATCTCCAGCTTCAGAGGTTCAGTACATAGAATAAATCGCTGCGAGAATGAAAATTCTGATTATTTACTTGTGATGTAAGGTAAAACTATTCGAAGTTTGACATTTCACAGCTCCAAGAAGCCGCAGAACTGAGTAGGTATTCAATAATAGATATTTATTTTAATTTCATCTTGTTGGCTTCATGCGACGCCTGTCTATCAAGACCTCTTTTCTAGGTGTATATCTGTCTAGTTATACAACCTTTTTGCTTTTGAGGTGAGGAACCATAAAAAAATATGGTATACCTACATTATTTTTATTTTTAAGTACATACCTAAGTATTTAAAGATAGGTATAATATCAAGTATAGTAAAATTAATTTTAGAATTTTAAGATATGCTTTTTATCACTGTATGTAGATCTATTTAAACTTACATACAGGTCTAGTATAGTACGTTCCACGGGAATCACATATTTTGATTCCCGTGTTAAGTGTCAATACTCCTTTTCATGCATCGTACTTTTTAACACAAAATCTTTGTTAAAAAGGATTTGCCAACTGTGTTTCATGCCTAGCATGTCGTTAAAAGCGACTAATGGTATGTGGGGCTTTAGGTATGTGATTGTGTAGGCGACGAGCTAGCCACTTGTCCCTACTTTTTCACAATTTTTTTGGCTGAATGTGGTAAAAGGGGCCTGCTGTTGAAAAGGAGATATCCCAAGGGTAGTTCCATGATAAGGAAACCAGGATCTGATGATGACATTCCAGAGAAATCGAGGGGAACCTTCGAAAAAAGTAGGGGTGGCTACTTAGTACGTTCGTTAATTTTATCATTAACTATTTTAAAGCACAATTTAATGAAGGTCAGGAGTCGATTTGATGATGAAGCCCAAAGACAGACGAGGGAACTCCTCAGCGATTTAAAGCAGTTAATAAATAATAATAATCTATACTTACTTATAATAAATCTGTAGAGAGGTCAATTCTGTACATGAAATATATTTTCAAAATAACAGGGGGTGATTAGTGATCGATACTGATGCCAAAAATGCGATCAGTAAATTTTTGTCTGTCTGTCTGTATGTTTCTTATAGAAACAAAAACTACTCGACGGATTTTAACGAAACTTGATACGATTATTCTTCATACTCCTGGGCAGGTTATAGTATACTTTTCATTACGCTACAATCAATAGGAGCAGAGTAGTGAAGGGAAATGTTACGGCAGAAGTTACTCCATTTTTTAAGCTTCCGTCGCGTGTGCAGCCTTAATGGTTAAAGTTACATAGAAATCATGTATGACGGAAATAGTCTTTATAATATTAACCATAAACGCGGGTGACACCGCTGGCACAGCTAGTATAATAATAAATCAGACTATATCACATACATTGATTTGACTCCGAGGTAAGTAGCTTAAGCACTTGTGTTACGGATATCAGAAGCAACAGTGGTATTACAAATATATACTTAAATATTGGATATTAACACCCCGACAAAGAACAATCACAAGTATTTATCACACGAATGTTTGTCCTGGGTGGGGATCGAACCCACAAATCTTGGCGCATGGGGCAGGGTCACTACCGAATGCGCCATCGAGCTTGTCAGTTACATTGTTTTTGGGCTTGATTAATTTGTATTGATGAGAATTGTAAACTATATTTATTTTTGGCTGAATGTGGTTGAAGGGGCATGCTGCATCTTTGACTCTGCCTACCCCATTCGGGGATTATGGGCGTGATGTTATGTATGTATGTATGAGAATTTTACACCTAGATGGCTTGTGACTGTCATTACGGGTCTGATGATGAAGACGAAGGACAGCTAAGAGAACTCCTCAACGGTTTCCAGTCCATACACAAGGTAGCTAACCTTGTGTATGGACTTAATTAATTTATGTCGATGAGAACTTTGCACCCATATAGGTTATATGTGCCATTACAGGTCTGATGATGGAGACCATAGACAGTCAAGGGAACTCCTCAACGATTTACAGCAGTTACCCTGTGTTAGGGCTTGATTAATTTGTATTAATGAGAACTTTACACCTAGATGGCTTGTGACCGTCGATAGGGGTCTGATGATGAAGACGAAGGACAGCTAAGGAAGCTCCTCAACGGTTTCCAGTAGCTACCTTGTGTTCGGACTTAATTCATTTATATTGATAAGAACTTTGCAGCCATATAGGTTATAAGTGCCATTACAGGAGTCCAAAGTTACCCGTCTCATTACTCCATTACCCATCAATTAAAATCGTAAAATAAAATAATTTTTAACAAAAAAAAATACCGACTGATTAATAGGTAGATACGTATTTTAATACTTATAAATTTGAAGTCGATGGAAAGTTTAAGCATAAATTAGTATAGGTACAATTATCACTCAGCAGATACATTTCCGGTGATAATTACCTACTAATATTAGCTTCAGTTGTACCAAGTCATTGTTTTACTTGGCACCGACTTCGGGTCGTTCAGTGTCTCGTCCCACAACACGTTCGTCCTAATGGGAAGAATCACTGAATTCAAAAAATATATTTTAATTTGTTCTGTGTTTCGTCCCATTGTTGTTTTTTTCGCATTTCTAAGCAAAGTTTTTGTTAAGTAATATCAGAAAAAATAATTTTAGTACGTAGATAATATTGTACTATTACTCGCTACGGATTTGCTCGCATGTAAACGATGCTCTTAGAATTTCCTCAATAACACAATTTAGTTTTCTTTTATATAAGTATTTTCGTGACGTGAATTACCATCTTAAAGCTGTTCTAGATTCCTGTGCCATCGCTTGTTACTTTGGCATTGGAGGAGGCAGAGGAAGCAGAGGTATCAGCATCATGCCAAAATAACTAGGAAGTGCTAGCGAAAATTGTATTTTATTTCTGTTGGTATAAGTTTATATACTTACAACTTATGTACCTATTTTGTATTTTTTACTTTGTAGGAAATAAAATGTCACAACCACAACTATCAACTTTACAATGTGAAGTTGATAGTTGTGTTATATCAAATCCAATTTGGTTATGCCATAACCAAATTGGATTTGATATAAGTAATTTTATCCAAAAGAGGCAAGTCTCTTCTTTCTTCTACGTGGTGTTTACGAATTGATATTTTGTCTCGTATTTAATGTCCTTATTTTTTTACTTGACTTGCTGGCTGTACTTAATCTCTCCATGTTATAAGAATAAATTCATTGGGACGAATCGCAGAACAAACAATAATATATTTTTTGAATCCAGTGTTTCATCCCATTGGGACGAAAGTGTTGTAGTACGGCGACACTGGTTTTCTGGGGATGCCTTGAGATCAGGGCGTTAAGTGCTGCCCAAACAACCCTATCATTGACATTAACATAAAAAAAAAACTTAAAATATCTCGATCAAACTTAACTGAATCTAAAGAAAGTAGTTTAAGTAATTTAGGTAATAAAAAATTAAATGTATCTAGTAATTCTAATAATTACAATACAATCACGATCTATCACTTTTACAATATCAATTGCTTTTCTAAACATATACAATATTAATATTATTTATTAGATGTAACAAGTATACATATACATAGTACCTACTTAGGTATATAATAACTATAAATACACATATACACATATCGGGACAGGTAAACCAAGTAAAAGCTTGTAAAGTAGTATGTAGGTAAAACAAAAATTAATCCAATGCTAATCATTAATTTATTTTTAAAACAAAATAGACAATAAAGTACCTAAGTATTATTGTAAACATTAGCGTGTGATACTTTGAGAGGCTTTTTGTTCGGTAGCTGGATGGCTTTTCGGGGGTGACATCGATGCCTCGTAAATTTTTTTCTGGCTTCGCTGTAAAGAAAAAAATCAAACCTATATATCACACTACATCACACATCACATCATATACTTACTTTCATGTTAATTAGTATTTGAAAATTAGATGGTAGCATGTAAAATATTTGATAGGTAACCATAAAAGTGTGTGAAAATTTAAAAATAGGTGCGTTTGGTGTGATTTAATAATCTATATGGTATGTATGTAAGCCAAATAGTCATATTAAGTACCACATGCGGCTCAACCACGCCACATTTATCATTTCAAAGTACTTACAGCAAGAGATTCCCTGCTCTTTTGCATCTGCATGAGCACGTACTCCGTGTCGTCCTGCTCCGAGTCCGCGCAGGAGGACGGCGCGTCGTCGGTGCGTCCGCGTCGCTTGTGCAGCAGTGGCCGCATCTACGACACCAAACGCCGTAATAACTATGTCAGAGGCCCTAGGGCCCCTTAAATTTTCTTTGGTTGCTTATGGTCGAATATATGGATAAAAAGGGGAACTCGCAAATAAAAAATATTGCGGAATGCGGGCCCCTCTTCGATTCGGATCCCTAGGTAGGTCTACTGTGCATAGTGACTAATCCGGTCTTGAGAACATCGCCTTAATTTAGCTATAGATACAACATAAAAACCAAGGATACATTTTGACGATACGGTTTGTTTAAAAAACATCAGTATTTAGTCTTTTTTTTTCCTACAAAAATCTGAAAACCAGTTTACCTTCCGCCTAAGCAATTCAGACACACCATTCAAGTTTATCAATTTAGTGAACATTATACAAATTTGATAACCAGTTAGCTATAGCTTTCCTTACAAATTCACATTCAACCGATTTCCGAGCCATAAGTCCTTTCGTCCAAATGTCCGTCGAGAGCTCCTCGGCTTGCGGCGTCATCCACCGGCGAAGGCCGCCGCGTCGCCGCCGCCACCGCGGCTGCGCGCCCTACGAACAGCCAGGAATTGCACTCCCACACCATAAACAAGTCACTAGTCAAACACAATCTAACATTAAACACTAACTAGACTAAGTGCAATTCCTCACTGTTCATCTAAACCGTCTAAACCACCGTACCAGGCGTAGTTAGGTCCACCCGAAAATTCCGTTCTTACATTAGGTTCCTACCCTTAAAACGTGTTCGATATTGCGGTCGTGATCCTAAGTTGGCCTCAGGATATATACGATGCTAAAAGTAACTACCTACTTATAATTTGAAGAAAAATTAAGTACCTGCATATCATGTGTGCTGAAACATTTTTTGTCATCATTCCCCAAAGCTGAAGTGTCACAGCGCCGAAAATTGGAACGACACAATAGCTGTATTATGGCGTCTCGTATTAATAGGCACGGGAGCATGATAAAAAAGATCACGTTCAGTACGAATTCCATTGACCTACCGACAAATTAGAGTATGAAATTTTAGACACTAGCAGCGCCCCGCGGTTTTACCCGCGTAGTTCCCGTTCCCGTGGAAATACGGGGATAAAATATAGCCTAGGTTACTCGCTGATAAAGTAGCTTTCCATTAGTGAAATAATTATTTAAATCGGTTCAGTAGTTTCGGAGCCTATTTGATACAAACAAACAAACAAAAAATCTAATCTTTCCTCTTTATAATTTTCGTATACTTAGATAAGAACCAAGTCAAACTAATAAAATTTAAATAAATAAAAAATATACATATTTATTATTCCCTTTACAATTTAGGCACTTATAAAAAGGACTTAAGTCTACACAAAGTGATCTTAGTCTAAAATGTAAGGGACTGGCTGAAATAGGTTTCGTAGAGAAACCTGTGCTACAGGTCACCTGTGATGAAGAGACCCAGTCGTTCAAGGCTTTTAATAAAGACTCACCTTATTTTTGACGCCTCACGACTGACTCAGTATTTTAGTACCTAACCTTTAGTCATGAGACTAGCCTTTTTAGTCGAAGTCGTTTAACGTAAAAAACTTAAAAAAAAAACTTGTTATAGGATTAAAAGACTGGTGAACTCATCGCCTGGGGAGTCGAGAGTCGTAAGGCGTGTTTTGATTTGTTTTTTTGCTTATAGTATCTACTTACCCCCTACCGCCTGGAGAATAAAAGTATACAAGTAATATTATTCATTAAATAAATAGTTTCACTTCATATAAATAAAAGAAGAATCTCACTTCAACCTAAACGCTTTAGCTACCCGAACGCCAGTTCTTTTGTAAAGAACTGCAGTCATTTTCGCCGTATAAGTCATTTTAGTCGTTTCAAGTCACGAAGAATTTTCTAATGTTCTTAAGAATAAAGAATACTCAGCTGGGAGGAGAATTATGTACATTCCAACTTCTGTTTTTTTTTCGCGTATTCTTAAAGATAACAAAAAAAGCACTGCAGCACTGCATAAAATTTAGATAGGAAGAGTTAAAGTTTTTAGATACTCACTTGGATATGAGGCGAACATTTCGTTTCATTGTATCTGGGTGCACCGGCCACCCCTCTTCATCGTAAACGACTTCCCGACATTGCAGCGAGGGCTCGAAGTAGTGCTCTAACTTACGGGGGGTTTGCAAAAGCCTATCCAGACCCCATTTACCCACGCACCGGCAGAACAAGCCGAAACAAGCTTTCACTAGGCCTGAAAAAATACATAAGTAAGTAAGTAAATTTAGCTTTTAAACCATTTTGCGTAAAAACAGTTTGTTTGTCATGGACATAATTTAATTTGTCCCATGTTGGTCTGGGACTTGCCCCATGTTGATCTGGGACAAAAAAAAGAATGTGCCAACTGTGGTTCTTGCCTAGCATGTCGTAAAAGGCGACTAATGGTTTACGGGCTTTTGGGTATGTGACTGAATAGGCGACGAGCTAGCCACTTGTCACTCCTTTTTCACAGCTTTCCATCCAACCCAGCCCACAGTCCCATGTTGGTCTGGGACTTATAAATAATGCCAACTGTGGTTCTTGCCTAGCATGTCATAAAAGGCGACTAATGGTAGATATATCGGGTTTTGGGTGTGTGATTGTGTAGGCGACGGGTTAGCCGCTTGTCACTGCTTTTTCACAATTTTCCATCTAACCCAGCCCGACTTTGTTTTTGGCTGAAAGTGGTTGAAGGGGCATGCTGCCCCTTTGACTCTGCCTACCCCTTCAGGGATTGTGGGCGTGATGTTATGTATGTATGTATGTACATAATTTAGAATTAGACAACAATTGCAGCTGATTCCAGGCCTTGCCAGATCACAAATACTTATTAATAAGGGCAATCAGAATTTTTAACAGATAACAGAAAATATCTATTCCGTGACTTTTTAAGTAGGTACTTACAAATAAAAAGGCTGTCCGTTATTATAGTATGTACTGTTAACGATCAGTGTGAAAATAAGTATATTGCCATAGACCTACCTAGCAGCAACAACGTCATCAGCACCCCAATGATGATGACGAAGAGGTTGATGGTTACGCAGTCGGGATAGCAGATGGATCGAGCGCGGCGCGCGCGCTCCCGCGGCGGCAGCCCGGCCGCCGTCTGGCGCGCCTCTGGCATCTCGCGACACGATAGTTTAGGATCCACGTCTGGAATAAGACACGTCTGAAGTAACGAAAAGACACTTGAAACTTCTCTATACTTATTATGACTGCACGTTGATAATACTAGCAACCGCTGCCTAAGGCCAAGAGGTCCAGTGTTCAAAAAATGTATGATTGGTTATTTCAATATTGAAATTACTCAGTAACAGACTAGAGTTAGGGAGTTAGCGGTTTATCATCACCCCCGTGCCTAATAAAGCACGATAAGCAAAAAAAAAAAAAATTTTTTTAGGATTATGAGAGTGAAGGAACAGAGACTGCGACAGAGTGCAATTTTCCATCAAACCCAGCCCAGTTTTATTTTTGGCTGAATGTGGTTAAAAGGGTTTGCTGTCCCTTTGACTTTGCCTACCCCTTCGGGGATAATGGGCGTTATGTACTTATATGTGTACCTATTTGTGCCTGAATTTTTCGGCAGATAAAATATTAAGTCCAAATAAAACAGATTTATTTAGTTACCCAAGCAAACACAGTCGCAATGCCACACGCAGAAGCAGCGATCGCCTTTTCTTATAGCCACGTCTCTGACTGCCACCGATTCATCATCGTCATTTATCAACGCCACTGCGAAATACATAACTAAAAGGATTAATCTTAATAAAGGTAAATATAGTTTTAAACTTCATTCTATCATTTGCGTGCATCCACAAGCATTTAGTAAGTATTAATGGGCGGAAAAATAGTTTTGACGGCGCGAATGGTAAGTAACTGTAGCCTAGGTGGATCATTAGAAAATCTGCTGAATTAGAAACCTGAACAATGAATCGTATCAACAGGAACTCCTGTAGGCAACTCCAGACGAAAGCGCTGCGTGTGCCGTGGAGGCACGAGAACTGGTCCAGCGCTCAAACCGTTGCTTTTCTCGTTGATTACACTTGCCATTTCAGGACCGCAGTCTCGTGCTCTAACTCTGAAATACACACATATCTATCTATAACACTATAACAGCTGGGTACTTATTTTTACTTACAAGCATGTCTAGACGCATTTTTTTTTAATAAAGATAATAATATTGCTGTAAATAACTTTTTTCAAACCCTACCAACGGATTTGAAAAATTTTATAATAATAATAAGATAAACTTGATACCTACTTTGTAAAATAATTTTCTTGTTTATCTAAGTAGCAGTACTACCCAAATAATAAATAATAGGTAGGTAAACTCTGATATCTTGCAGCAGTTTCATTCAAACCCCATAGCAAATTTACGTGCCATCGACATTGACTTACCTAAATCTAGCAGCAGCTAGACCTTTATTAGTAGCTTGAATTGTAATCACAGAACGTGTCCTTGGTGAGTTATCAGACACTATGGTCATCAAACTGCCAGAAGACCTAAAATTATACCGACTTTCAGTACAATAGCCTGGTTTTAAAGGAAGACAAGAAAATTAAAATAAGCAAAGTGATTGTTTTATACAAATGCAGACAAAATACACATAATTTTCGTTTTTTTTATGTAGGGATGTAAAATATTTCTACATTCCGATATCCCTTATTGCATTTCTATAAAGTGCGGCTATTGCATTTAACTATCTACTTGGACTTTGCACTTACGAGTAGCACTAGTGTATATTGTTTGTAAAATATTAAATAAAAATTTTAGGTAGGTACACTTTTAAACTTACCCGACGCGTATAAGTTGATTCTCATCAGCTCGAGCCTCTAAATCGATTTGAGCATGGTGTGCTCGTCGATGACGTAATGTCAAAAATCGCTCGGTACCCACAGTCGAAATTTTCAACTCTTCGTCAGTGTCAGCAAGCAACGCCCTTGATACTCGGATCAGTACTCGGCGGTGCCCCTTGTTAAAATTATCATACACTACTCCAAAGTGACTACCAATAAGTAGATTTGGAATTTTAAAATTTACTATGTTTAACTAACTACTATGTTTAAAGGATGTCCATAACCAAAAGTATTTATTTATTTAAAAATTTATCAGAGATATGATACCTGTTCTTCTCGAATGCTCGAATCGGACGTAGTTGCTTCGGAGTAATTCCCATCACGTTTTTTGAAAATACCGACATTATCGTCAAGACTTACAATATCTTCCTTAGGTACGACTATATATTTCCCAAAGTTCTCTAATAAAAGACAAAGATTATAAGGCGACTGGGTCGAATGTCGAGCAATAAAACTTACTTATTTACTGCTCAAAGTCCCTATCTTTTGTTTGTCATCTAATAATATCCGATCAACGTTTATGTTCTAGATGAAACAAGCTCAAGTAAATTAATCGGCCATTTTCACAAAATTCGGTCAAATTCGAGACCGAAGGTTTACTAAAGTTCATAAGGTTATTGAAAGCCGAAAAAAAAATCCATTAGAAAAAAAAAACTTTTTCTCTTCGTTGATTCGCTTATCTCGGTTTTCGAAAGCAGTCCCGTGCATTCGTAATACTTTGTTGATTTTGGGTGCTTCCGGAGAAACCTTCGGCTTTGGCCAAAAAATAAACACTTTGGTTGGTTTTGTAGTTGACTGAAACTAATGCCGATGCCGTAGGTTGAGTCGGATGCAAGCACCCAGGAAAACTGCCACCACAGTCTTTGTTATTTTATTATAGCAATTAGATAAATCGTTAGGTAGTTACGTTGAAAGATATATATTTTTTTATAATACACTTAATACTTAGCCTTATCACATAAGCACCTAAATTATTGGTTTCTTCGTTAAGTATCGGAGCCAATAGACACAAATTTGGATCAGAGGGCAACGTGAATTCATCTTTAGTCATCCATTCAGTTGATTTATATCGTACATTTATATCTTGATCCGTCCATTCTGGTTGGATAGTACTTACTCTGAAATTGTTTCAGGTTAATTACAAACATATAAGTCCCATACTAGTCTGGGTAAATAATGTACCCCAGTGTTCCATGGCTAGCAATATTATGAGGCATTATTTTAATGTTTCGGATAATGTAAATAATATAATGATAATGTACCTAAACCATACCTTGCTACTTCTCCCTTCGTAATATCATTCCAAAGAGTTTTTCCTTCCGAAGTACTAAACTTTTCAAACAATTGTACATGTACAGTATACCACAGGTCTGGGTTACCAATATCATACAGAACAAATTTTTTTTCAACAGTCTCAAAATTTTTGTTTTTGAAATAAGAATTTTTGGTCTTTTTGTCGACCCGACGAGTGCTAAATTCTTTAGTATGATATGATTCGTCCGTCAATTCTGTCTTGTCCTCAGTACTAACCCCTAATAGATTTTCTCGGTTTAGTTTCGACTGCCTTTCAGGCGAATCTCGTTGAAGTTCGCCTTGGAGGAGCGTATTTTGTTGAGAATGTGTCTTACTTCTTGTTACCTTTAATTCTTCATCATTACTCCTATATTGCTCATGGTCTTCATTCGACATATCTCGTGTACTCTTGGTAAAACGGTCGAGTCTTCGGTAAAAACGATTTTTGGTGGTCCACGGTATTTTATAATCATCCGTAATATCTTCAACTATAATATTGTGTTCGTGCCTTTTATCACGCTTCCACGCTGGATTATTCGCCAATGTACATGAATCTCTTTTGACTGAAATCGAATTACTAATGAATAAACTTCCACTTTTATGCAAAGCAGGTAATCAAGATGTAAAAATATCTAAGCGAAATTGAAGTGTGTTTTCAGGTAGGTTGTAAGTACAGTTACTCGTAAAAACTTTATTTGACAAGAAGAGGACGTAGTCAGCTGGTACCTACCTACATTTGCCGTAGCATAGTCCTGTGGGAAATCGTTGTTTCCTAGAATCACATACGATTCAAAACCAGAAGAAGACAAATGGCTTATACCTACTAGTACAAGTACCTATTAAATGTTCTCGGGCGTACCGATCTTATATTACCAGCAAACGACGCAAGACTGGTTTTATATAAACACAACACAAACGTGCTCAGGTAGGAGGACGCACGCACATGAATACCGTAGCAAAGGAAAAAACCGGTTTGATTGTAGGGAGATCGGTCCGGCCGGCGAGACAGCGCAGCCGAGGCCGTCGTGCGCGCATGGACGGGTGCTTCCTCGTCAACTAACATTAGCGTAAGATCAACGAAAGTTATTTTGTTACATACTTCTATTATTATCGAAACTCCAGTGGAAGACAATATTGAAGTTGTAAGTGTGAATAGAATGGAGAAGTTTATAACAAGCGTCCGGGGAGAGCCCTGTCTGTGGGATCCTGCACACCCGGAGTACCGCGAGGTGATCTTGAGAGATGCCGCATGGCAGCGCATCGTGATGAAATGCGATAATAACTCAATACCTGATGGTTAGTGGGTACTTGTGTTACTCTTTCTTGTGATGTGATTGCAAAGATAAAATGTAAATTGTTGATGACTTTGGAATTATAAATAGAAAGATAGGCGCGATAAATAGTAGGTACCTACTTCACTTTTGACATTAATTGCCTCAAACTCAACCAAGGGCATTTGCAAGTACGTAAAAGGGATGCAACTAAAAAAATCCAGCCAGATAGCCACGAAACCAAGAGTCGCGGGTTCGAATCCCGCAAGGGGCAAATGTTTCGTGTGAACATGACATTTGTACTTGATTCATGAATGTTTATAAAACGTATTTAAGTAGATATGTCTATCCGTTCACCTAGTTATCCATAGTACAAGCATAAGCTTAGTTTGGAACTGGGGAATTGGGTGTGACAGTCTGGACAATTTATTATCTATTATTTATTATTTTAATAAGTAACTAGACTCGACAAATATGTACCTCTATAAAACATATCGTTTATAATTAAATTAAACTACTTAATAAATTATCCCAACTGGAATATTTTTGTCTGCAATAAATTAATTTTATTTCAGTTAAAGTGGCGAGAGCAACATGGAGAAAACTGCGCGACAATCATAGAGAGGCGCTGAAACGAGCGAAGCTGGGTAAGAATAAACTGTTGCCTGCACAAATCACGACGTGGAAGTACGCCAAGCTCATGCAGTTCCTCGAACCGCACATGAAGTACAGGGTGACGGAGACCATAGAGCAAGACGCGCCTGATGAGAACACGCCCGAGGCGCCCGACTACGACGTTTCCACCAGCCACGCCGGCGACCCTCCCCAAAGCAGCCCGCCCCGAAAGCGTCGCTATCCAGAACATACGAGTGAATCCACTTCTAGGCCTCAGTGTGACGGAGACGCATTAGATTCGTTTTTTAACTTTATGCTGATCTCTACTAGAGAGATGCCAATGTGGATGCAGACTCAAGTGAAGAAGAAGATCTTCGCGGTAGTTATAGAAGCAGAGGAGCAACTGTCATCTAATGAGCAACGCGATACTGTTTCGGAGGAATTTGATACTACAATTGACATAAAAACAGAAGCTTTTACAGAAGATAGCTGTGATTACTCATAATATTAACAACAACAGTAGAGTAAAAAATCTTAATAAACTTACATAAATTACGCGCTGTATAGAATTATGTAGATAGATATAAAAAAAATTTAACGAAATAAGGAAAACCTAATTGTAGGTATCTATAAATTGTCAAAAATGCTTAATTTATTTTATTACAAACCCCTTGCATTTTCTTTTATATAAATATCTTGGTCCTGATTGTTCACGTGTTTGGAAAATATTTCTCCTAACTTTTCTTCATTATCTCCGCCTATGGAAGAAATATCAAACAAAGTGCTTCCTTTTGCTTTCATGGAAATTATAGGATTTGATAAATTTGTACCCTCCCTGATACCTGCAGTGTAAAAAAAATTCTTCGATCTTTTATACAATTTATCTTAATTTATTTTCAAACACGTTCAAGATACGTATGTATTTACCACAGTGATTAAATTCTTGGGTATTTCCTAATCCGTCAGTGCTGGATAGTGGCTGCAGTTCCCTGACAGAACCTTTAAATTCTTCATTGTTTTTAGTATCCCGGCAATTCTTTTGGTTGGATAGTTCATCCAAGTTACGTTGCACACGGTTCTGTATTTTTAAACAAATATAAAAAATATTTAAAATATGGACTAAGTATGATTTATTATATTTATAGCCCATTGTCCCATGTTGGTCTAGGACTTAAAAAGAATGTGGCAACTGTGGTTTTTACTTGACATGTCGTAAAAGGCGACTAATGGTATATGGGGTTTTGGGTATGTGATTGTGTTAGCGCAAGCTAAAGCACTTGTCACTATTTTTCACAATTTTCCATCTAACCCAGCCCAGTTTTATTTTTGGTTGAATGTGGTTAAAGAGGCCTGCTGCCCTTTGACTCTGCCTACCCCTTCGGGGATTATAGGCGTGATGTTTTGTATGTATTTCATATATCATTTTCGAAAATTTGTGTCAGACTACTTCTTTCCGGTAAGTAAATAGGTATTTACCTTTTTGGATTTACCAGACCGTCGTTCGTTCGGTTTTGTTAAGATACCAGTAACAGTCTGAAATTGAAATCATCTTGCGTTTAACTAGATCCTTTTTATGGAGGAGGTGGAAGGCCTAGAGAAACGTACCAAGGCCAAATTGGAGAACAGGACAAATTTAAGACTACTCATAATCAAAATATGAATGAGGAGATTGAGCGGAAGAAGCGAAATGTGTGGAAAACAAAAGAAGACTTCCACTATATTAAAAACGAGTAAACTAATGTGTTGTAGATAATAATATAAATATCTGCTTACGTCAATCCGACGCAACTTATAAGCTTGCAATGGGGTATCCCGCCGTAGTCGTAGAATGTACGGGTTGAGCAAGCGGACGCGTCTCTTGTTTGAGGCGCCGTCAAATACGTGCTCAATGGGTATGTATTCATCCCCAGAACTTTTCTAGAAAGCGAAATCTTGATTAATATTAAACCATTTTACCGATTGTAACAAAATATGGTGCAACACCGTAACTTAGGTAATTTTATTTCGGAAAAATTACACTATTTGTTCAGAATCTAGAAAGCATTATAAGCTGATCTTGATCTACCTGGCAGTTTCAGGACCCCGCGAGTCGAACTAAGAGTACCTATGAGAGATTACAGAAGTGTCGGTAGTTTCATTACATGTTTATTTACGTACATACATATACCCCACATTAACGTGAAATTCATATGAAGTTCACACCCCACATAAAATTATATGGACCACTAACATCTGGTTCACTAGCTATTTTGACTGTGAGCGCCAGTTTCTTGTGGCATCCTTGCAGAGCGCTATGCTTAAATAGCTCCTCTCGCTGAAAACGAGTTGCTTCGACTTCGCTTAAGTCTTGTTCTTCCTGTAGAGATAAAAGTTAATAATTTCTAGAAGGGCATGTAAGTATATAAACAGACAGGTGTCAATATTTTATGATACTTATTATAGCTTAAGAGTAGAGTACGAGTGCTTCTATGATATTAGAAGGCTAATGTATCTGCAACTCGGCCTAGTTGGCATAGGTTATAGGTTAGGCATCCCCCCCGCCGGGGTCCTCGGTTTGTCGTACCGGGGGGGCTTAGTAGGCCCTGACATGACAGGGCCGAAGCGAAGAAGGACCCCGAGGTGAGCCGCAACTGCACGACTTGCTACCGGGCAGTTGCGGCGGTCCGGCTGTGGCCCACTGCGGCCGGACCAGGGTTGCCGAGGAAGAGGAGGAGCTGAGTGTTGTCGTTGCTCGCCTCCCTATCCTCGGCAACCCGACAGGGGCGCGCTGGGTCGTGCTGTGGTGGGTCGCAGAGGGATTGAGCGTCTCGATGCTCTCCCTCTGCGACGACAGGGCTAAGCCCTCAATCTGGGTCGCCGGGAGGAAGGCGGCCCCTTCGACGAGGCGCTCTCCGCGTGCCCCTCTGGCTTAGCAGAGGGCACAGCGCGAGAGTGGGCCCACGACGCCGGTCACGGGGATGATCGGCGTCTGAATCCTGGGCGGAGTGGTTGAGACATGCTGGGTGGCCTGGCATGTCTCGACGCGCGCGCGTGCTCAGTGCTGTGCATCCGACGACTGTTGTCGTGGGCTGCACAGCATCGACCACCGCCGCGCGAGGTGGGCCGCGGCACGCGCATCACCGGAGGAGCTGTCGTATAGTCCCGACAGTGGGGATACAGGCTCCTCCGGGACTGCGCCGCTGGAGGCCACGTTGGGGTTTTAGTCGGTTCGAGTCCGACACACCGCCCTCTGCTTCCCCGAGTAGAGGGTGTTTGTATGTCTTTTAATAGTAAGTATAGACTAGGCATACCTACCTAGTCTATACTTACTATTAAAAGATAATAAATTGTGGATATTCAATTCATACAGCCCGTATACAGCCGTTATTACACATTTAGCTGTTTAGTAAATAAAATAGATACGGTTGAGAAAAAAGATAAGTATAGTCGAGCCGGCAAACTTTGGATGCAGTACTGTTAGTTACTGGCGTCGAGTCCTATTTCTATGATAAAGAATTGCTTAAAATAACTTACGTTGAGTTCACAATTTATAAACACAGCCCTTACTACCACTTGATCCTGCGTTGGTTCCGCATTTTCTTCTGTATCTTTTGCTTGTGTGAGGCTAATGAAGTGCACAAAGAAAGCAAAGTATAATAACATTGTATTATTTTCATTTAGGATTATCTAGAATGTCACAACGACATAAGAAATGCATTTTTTCTAAGGCTCACGGACAATAATATTATTCTATTACAAAGACGTCAGTCTCAATGCACGATTGAATCAATATAGGAAATTGATTTTTTTTCAAAACAGATTTCGGTGTCCTGACAAGTTATAATTTGGTTGCTGTAATGTACCTGGAACATATTTATACATATCATCACGTCCACAATCTCGGAAGGGGTAAGCCGAGTCAAATGGGTAGCAATCGATTTTAACCACATTCGGCCAAAAATAAAACCTGGCTGGGTTAGATGGAAAATTGTGAAAAAATAGTGACAAATCGCTAGCTTGTCGCCTACACAATCTTATTTATAGTACTTATTTACAGTAAACGTATTACCATCATATTTTTCACAGTTTTCCATCTGACCCGGCCCGGTTTTGTTTCTGGCTGAATGACAGGCCCGTTGGTCGAGTGGTCAGAGACCCTGGCCACAAAACCGAGGGTCGCGGATTCGAATCCCGCTAGGGGCAAATGTTTCGTGTGACGAACATGGACATTTGTACACAAGTCATGGATGTTTATAAACGTATTTAAGTATGTCTATCCGTTCACCTAGTATCCATAGCACAAGCATATGCTTAGTTTGGAACTAGGGAATTGGTGTGTCAGTCTGGCGAATTTATTTATTTATTTATTTATGTATGCATCAGGGTTTCCCAAACAATGGGTCGCGACCCACTGGTGGGTCTCGAGCGAATACCGAGTGAGCCCTGTCTGTAGAACGAAACATCAACCGACCGAGCCTTCCTTCCTTTATTCATATTGGTAACAGTTAAATTTTCTGAGTCCGGAATATTAGATGATTCGTAGCCCAGACAACTTTCGCACTTTGTTCGCTTACTCTCACTAGTCCGGTGAGGGCAATCCGACAAGACAGTAGAGAGCCCAGGTGCAGGACCAACGGCTAGACTTACTTTTCTAGGGGAAGTGGGTGACCGCTAACTTATTGACTGCGGGCTGGAGAACTACTGTATTACATACATATAGTACGCGACAGGCCGAGAGGGCAATCGGGGTATGAGAGGTGATGCGCGGGGCGATGGCACCTCGAACACCCGCGCCGTGCTAAGACGTCTAGAGCTGTGCTGCGCGAATCCGCATCAACCGCGTTTATTTATCTCGCTACTATTTTTCTTCGTTGGGTATTAAAACGACTTTGGGCATGTTAACTATATTAATAATATTGAATTGTCATAGAAAATTATCTCAGTTAAGTGGTAATTTTTTATTTTACAACTATGTATGAAATAAAATGGAGAAAAAAAATAACCTTCACAAGTTTCTTGGCGGTTCTTCTTGTTAGTGTCCCGCCGCATACCAAAAAAAAAAATACATCGATATAAAACTATCTGACTACGTGATGCCACAATACTAGAAAATAGCCATCTCGACTTGTCGCGAACTATAGGCAATTCTTTCGAAGTAGTCAGCACTTTCAGGACATATCATCGCTTTGCAAAGTGAGTGTGAAAAGAAAACGAAATATCTTTTAATGCCTTTTATTTCACTGGCTTTGTATTAATATTAGCTTTTTCACAATATTCAATATCACAATTCAAATGAGAAAAGGAAAATACTAGTCAATCTTTTATTCTTTTTGAATGCACCTACTACTAAATAAATTAACACTTCAACAAAACTATTATAACAAAAGGTAACAACTCCCTTTCTCATTTCAATTTCTAGAATGATTATTTAAATTATTTATTCAGATTCACAAAATTCACAAATGTCAGTTATACAAAATTTAAATCGAGCGAAAAGCACAACACTAATTTAATCTAAACATTTATGAATTCGGCAAATTAGGCTTTGCTAATAGTAGAGCGCGAGGCCGCGCCGCGAGTGGCCGGCCGCAACGCACGCAAGAGGCCTAACCAATGGCGCGCTAACATTCAGGACGTTTCATATAAAAAAAATAGTCTTACATTGGTTAGACCCCTTTCAGCATAGTAGCTTCTAAAGTTTCTACAACCCACAATATAAGCCTGTTACACAGCGACGAGTCTTATCTACATCCTCATCAAACATTCGTTCATTTAATATGTAGTCGAAAAACAATTTTATTGTTCCAACTCAACAAGCAATTCCCAACCTATGCGAAACTCCTATTCATACTAATTAGCTGATACAAAAGTTACTTTAAAACTGTATTGACTCCGTAATTCCGTTGGTAACATAGTATTTTAAAAACAAATCTAAAGCGGATATCATACTACATTTTAATTAATAAAAACATCAAATTACTGCATTCTCCATGATTCTTACTCCCTACTTCCTGCAATAATAGAGCACATGTTCTATAATTTTTATAGATAACACTTGATTTTGTCTTTTACAATAAATTAAATGATGATTTTATTGATGTTAGATGGAAATAATACTATCTAATTAATGTTTCGATGGAACTATGAATAGAAACACATATGAAACTTTTTGACTGTGAGATCTAGATTTGTAAATAAACAGGTAACAAGAATAATCGTTCCTAACAAAAATCATATCAACTTAGTCCTGCAGACCTTGTGAACTATCAAAGTACACACTATTAAAAAGGGAAATACATTCTTACAATTAATATTAACCCAATTATTTAAATATAAAAGTCAAAATTACAATACTTATTTTCTTTAATAATATCTAAGATTCTGGATCCGTAGATGAATATGTGGCGGCTTTGCTGGTCTGCAACAAGGAGTATCAATGAATTACACGCACTATGAGCTCAAGTGTGATGAAGCTTGTCGACAAGTCCCTACATTACGCCATCTTCAATCCAAATTATTCAGAAAAACTGCAGTAAGTTCGATTAATAAAATAATCAACTTAAAAATCATGTTTTCAATGCATAAAGTTCTGCAACACTGCAGGGATTTTTTTTAGTAGCTGCTCCTTTCAGGTGCTTTACAAAGTACTTCCTGGGCAATAGATGGATTCATGTTTGTACCATGCGGCAGACCGCCAAGAAGCAGAAGACTAAGGCGATATGGCACTCACCTCGCAGCTGTCGTAGAACTGCATAGCGGTGTCTGCGTCGTGGAAGTCGATCGTGACCGACTTGTCCACAGGCTCATTGCTGGTGTAGTCCACGCCCGACCACGAGCATGAGTCGCCTGCCATCTGAAACATTACAATAACGCCTTTAATAACCCTGAAAATAATTAAATTTTGTGAATTAAAACATCCAAAAGATGGCGTAACTGTGACGTACGGTCTTGTCACCCTATAGGGGACGTGCACGACCGTGCACGACCAGTTGGCAGCACCGGCTGCCAACTGGTGCCGTCAATGGGAAATTTGTACGCCATGAATACTTGAGATTGATTCTTTTATCAAGTAAACAGAATTAGTTTTAATAGTGAAATTTATTATTCTAGTTAGTTATAATGTATTGTTATGTTTCTGGATGCACCAATCACCATCTCCCTAGCTTTATATCCCGTGCTTAGACCATGATTCAGGATTTAGCGAGTTTGGTTATTACATCGAAGCGAGTGCCTATCTGAAACACACCGAAACCTTTATATAGGGGAACCAGACAAATAAGGATTATGGTAACACATGCATATAGTGGTATGTGCAGGTTTCATCACGTTTTGTACCTCAACGTCGAGCTAGTGGTTTAAATACGTTCATAGATTTGAAAATTCCAAAGGTACGTGTCCGCGTCTGAACCCGCACCCCTTGTGTATGAGACGCGTGTCCTTGCTAATGAGCTACCACCTCACTTATTTTTATTATTCCGGATGCACCAATGCTTAAAAAATCGTCTGGAGCAAAATTTTTATTACTTTCCAAGGAATAGCATTCTCATGCCACGGTTATGTGAAAAAGGCCAAAAATAGATAACTACAGTAATAAAATATATTCTGCCATTATATTCCCGTCGTAAACATTAGATATTTTAGTTTGTGCGACAATTTTTCCAGTTGTAAAAGCCTTATTTACTTCGTTTATTTACTCTTTAACTTTCAATACATGGTCCGGCTCTAAGAACTTTTGACATTTACACATATTTTGGCTACGCTGTCGAGCGTTATTTATAATATTTATCATATAAAAAATAATGCAATTGAAGATATAATTTTGTTTACATTATTCACAGTACGATGACAGGTCTAATGTAAGCTTCCTTTACTGTCCGCATAGTGTCTCTTTTGTTGATTTAGTGCTGCCCCCTATAGTTGGTGCACATTCCCTATTCATTGGTAAGTTTTCAGAACAAACTGACATACATACATATCACATTATTCACATTATGAAGGGTCCTGTCAACAAAGAGCCAACAGTGACAATGATAATGAGACTTCCTCATGCCAACTTGCGGGTTTTGTTTTTTTAAAACCCTCATTCCGATGTCAAATGGTTAAGATTTTATAAATGAATATGCATAATGTACTACATTGTGCACACTATGTAAATATATAATATTATATATGTAAGAAATTTAATATTGTACTAAATTGTACATTATATTCTGTGATGGGTTCCCCTGTAATAACAACATCCATATATTGCCCTAGCTTTTATACAATCAGTAATACAATGACAATGAAATGTTTAAGTGTAACTAACTAACTAACTAACTAACTAAACTTCACGTCACTTCCCTAGCGGGGTAGGGTTAATTAATGTTTAAGTGTAAATCATAAATAGTACCTTGAACTCGGTGTCGGTGTGAATAAGCATGTCGGCGAGGATCTCGCCGGTGTCGGCGTCGGTGACGAGTATCTTGGGCGAGTAGATCTCCTGGTCGAACAGCACCTGCACGTGCGCGCGCTCGCAGCTGGCGCCGCCCGCGCCGCCCGCGCCGCCCGCGCCCGGCCGCACGCGCGCCGCGCCCTCGCACGCGTAGTACACGCCCGACTCCTCCTCCTCCTGACGAATCGAACAAACATGTACAGTATAAGTACAACCACATTGTAGCAATTTAACACACTGATTAATTAATGTATCTAGCTGGTGAATGATAGTAAATATGATAGAAATAAAGGAAATAATAATATATCAATTTATAGCTTACTTCGGTGAGAGAGCAATACCGCGTAACTAACACTTGATCATAAGGTACAACTTTGACTTAAATAACACTGCAAATGAAGCCTTATGATAAGTCTTAGTGACGCGGTATTGCACTATCACCGACGTTATACAGCGTGTCGCACGCAACGGTCCAGCGAAGGTCAATGGTTAGGGGGCCCCTACCCTTCGATCGAACCAGCATGTATGTTCTATGATTTTTTGTTGTTTTCGAGATATGACCTTTTTGGTCAAATTTTCATGTATCTGTAAGTGGTACTGGTTATAATACAAAAAATCATAAAACAATTTAAGACAGTTCAATCGATGGGTATTGATGTTCCCTAACCATTTACCTTAGCTAGTATAGGTTGCATGGGACACGCTGTATAATGTGGATCGAGCAAGTACTAGCACTAATAAAGCAAAAGTTAACAGAAATGTGAAAAATACGCCCGATATACAGTCGGCATGTAACGAAAATATAGTACCCACCTCATTATAGTATCCGTCGTAGTCCTCGTGGTGGTCGTAGTCGTGTTCATACGCGTCCTCGTCGTCGTCGTGGTCGTCCTGCTCGGGCTCGCGGAAGGTGACCTGCTTGGTATCCGTGTCGGGCGCGGCGCCGCCGGGCTGAGGGACCGCCCCCTGCAGTTGCTGCGCGCCGCCGCCGGGGCGGGGGACCACCGCCTGCGCGTGCTGCGCTGCGCGCGCCGACATGGCGTCGTCGGCTCGCGCGCTGTCCGCCAGGTGCTTGGGCAGCCGCAGCGGCGCGACACTCGCGATCGGCTTCTCCTCCCGAATGGCCTGGGCGGCCGACGCTTGCAATTTCTGTGGAATTCATTTAATTAGACCGATTACAAGTGGCACCACTTGGCATTCTGCTCTCAATTTCGACGCACTATAACTGTAATCCCACTGATGTGTTGTGTAAAGTTCTCGCCGGAAGAGACCGGGCAGATTTCGGTAGACAGGTTAATATCTGTACAATAGATATTGTAAACTAGAAAGTTACAAGGTATGTCCGACACCCTTAGAGTTTTAACTCACAGGTTCACAGGTTCCTTTTTGTCACAGGTTTTTGTCACAACTGTCACAGGTTCCATTTTGTCTCTGAACAATCGACTGATCCCATTGAAATTAGGAGTCCCCTACCTTCACAGGTTTTTGTCACAACTGTCACAGGTTCCTTTTTGTCTCTGAACAATCGACTGATCCCATTGAAATTAGGGGACTCCTAATTTCAACCTACCTTCTATCTCCAACGCGGCAGAGACCCAGCCAATAGCAAATGTTAATATAATTAACACAATAGGTATAAATAATACAACTAGATAGCGTCCTTACCCGCACGCACTGGACGACCTTGTCGCGAAAGTCGGTGGCCAGGTCGACCGACTTAAAGCGCACCGCCAGCGTCTCCTGCTCGCCGGCGGCCGTCTCCGCGTAGTTGATGCCGGGCCACGTCCACGCACGGTCTGAATTCTTCATCGGCAGCAACTCCAGGTCCATGTACACCAGCATGTTGAGGACCGCCTTGTGCACCTATATTGAACAATAATGGGAAATAATAATAAAAAAAATTATCAGATATCAATGACACAAAAGACGAAATTGTATTATTTTGCAAAGTAATTTTCCTGTGATGTCACATAGAGATTTAGTCTTACGTCAGGATACAGTGTAAAGATACGCTTCAATACTGACCGAAGTTGTTATTTGATTATGTATAAACATCTCGATAACAGTGATACAACGATAGAGATAGATAACCAGCTCAAATGTTTACTTATCAATCAAACAAAATACTCTAATAGTGTTTATAACTATATCACATTTAATCCCTACTAATATTATAAATGCGAAAGTAACTCTGTCTGTCTGTCTGTTACGCTTTCCCGCTTAAACCTCTTCACCGATTTTGATGAAATTTGGCACAGACAATCTTTAGACCCTGAGAAAGAACATAGGCTACTTTTTATTGCGAAAAAAAAGCGCGATATAACCGATTTTCACGCGGGCGAAGCCGCGGGCGGAAGCTAGTATATTATATATTACAATAATAACGTCATGTGTTATGTTTTACCTGTTCCCGTCGAAGCAACAGCCGGTAGGTCTTCCTATCAGGGTGGTATAGGATTTTCATCTCGCCAACACCGCGCTCCTTCCATTCGCGGGATTTCTCATCATACCGGTACAATTTGCACCGTTCGCCAAATAGTTTTTCCTGGATTTTTAACGCCATTTTTGTATTGTGATCACATCGTACTGTCATATTCTTAAATATTAATGGCCCTGGTGGTTCTTAGTTATTATATATATGTAAATAAATTACGTAGCAAAACTATGTGCTATGAATAATGTACACTTTAATAACCATAGTCCTAATATTAACACTTTGACATGTGGAAGAGTGCTGCAAAACACCTTCTATAATCAGTTGTGAGGAAGTGAAAACATCTCTACGAATAGTTGTTTACATTTCATGCTTTTATTAATTTGCACTGGGCCTGCTGTCATAAGACGCGAAGAGAGATCCGAAGTAGGGTATATGTAAGCTCAAGTCAGCAAATAACACGTACCTCGTCTTCTTCGCCTGTAGTAACCACAATTTTATCAGGCAAGGGCACGATTGGCTCGTAGTGGGGATCATATTCCTCGTCGGGGCCCGCCGCCTCATCCCCGGCGCCGCTGTCGTTCTTAGACTTGTCCCCGGACGCTTTCGGAACGCCTACGAAAAGCTGTTGCCCGGCGCCTTCCCATTTAAAGTCAGTGTTTTCTGTAATAACATTTTAACGTCAGCAAAACAAAAAGAAATATCATTACGACAAACGTAATACATTACACTTACTCTGTATATTGAAGCCCGTTACGCTAGACGATAATGCAGCAAAACTCAAGGTATTATCTACCTTGAAAGGAGTATCTTTTTTATCCTCATCGTTGGTTTTGGAACTATCCGTCTTCTTATCTGCCTCCTGAGAAGGGGTTACCTCCGCTTTTTTCTGTTCTGCAGCTGCCCCAAATGTCCATGTATCATTATTACCAAAGAGGGATTTTCCAGTTCCGAAACCTTGAGGCTGAGCATTAGAACCTAAGCTAATACTACTGGCCCCAAAAATAGAGCCGGTTGGCTTTGACTGGCTGTATGTCAGTGAGCCTGGACCAAAAAGGCTACCTTGACCACCACTAAACAGATTAAGTGGTTTTTGGTCACCACCAAATAGTGACTTGACTTCCGATTTGCTAGATTCATCATTTTTATCTCCTGAAGAGAAACTAAATATTGACTTGTTGACTGACGTTCCTGTACTTGATCCTCCAAAAACAGGGTTAGCTTTACCAAAAACAGAGTTATTCTGTGCAGTCCCAAACAACAATTTAGGGTCAGTATTCTGGTTATCATCCGCCGATGTATTCAAAGCGTTTAACTTTGGAGGCGCTATCAAAGATGTCTTGGTTGTGGTTGGTGTTGTTGTATCGCCGCTGCCAAGTAAAGTTGATGGTTTATTTTGTGGTGTTCCGATTAATGTCGTCGCTGTTGCCGCTGGTTTGTCAAATCCACCAAAAACTAATGGTTTAGCTATAAAACTGTTTTCTTTGTCCTTTGTGTCATTAGTGATCGTAACGTCACCGGTGGATGCAGGGGTAGCTGTTTTAGTATTTGAACCAATTGCACCTAATGGTGTTCGGAATACAGATACATCAACAGTTTTATCAAAGTTGGCAGGAGTACCATAAAGAGAATTAGCTGGGCTGAAGAAAGTTGATGGTGTTGAAATCTTTACTGGGGTAGAGGTTGTTGTTGTTACAACTGGTACATTTGCTGGGGTGTTATTCTTTGATTTTGATTCATTGCCATCTGAATCACAACCGCGACACCCTTGGCAAGGTTCTTTTGTTTTGTATGTAAAGAAGTTTTCTGGAAGCATTAGTTCTTTGGCTTTTTCTTTCTCTTCACTGGTCGCTTGTATTTCATTAACAAACACTACATCATCACTATCACCATCTGTGTTACTTATTTCTGTGGCAGATTTAGTTGGTGTTTCTGTATTTAATCTAGCCTTGTCAACTGCATCCTTGAACTCCAACGCAATGTCTTTGCTTTTAAACCTTAAGCAAAACTTTTGCAAACTTATTTCTCCTTCGCTAAAATCATTAGCGGCAAACAACCAAGTTTTATCATCTTTAGGCGAATAAACAATATCAGGTGTCAGGGCGTGGTTAAGACAGATCTTTAGAACTTGTTCTCGACGCATTACCACTCTGGAAAATAGAGATTATTTAATATTGTATGTTAAATTAAGAGGAAAAAATATAATGTTTAGTAAACCAATTACCTTATCTTTCCTGTATCCTTGTGCTTCAAAACTTTCACAATACCAATTCCACGCTCTTTCCATTCACCAGAAGAGAAAATGAACAATTTTGATCTATGTCCATATAATTCTATTTCATTTTCTTCTCCTGTTACGACTTCAACCTAAAAATTAATAGACATTTATTTGTACAATCATACAAAAAGATCAAATAAATTAAATAAAATATTAATAGAGTTAGATTATATAACTTACCTTGTCAGGCATTGGAATCACAGGACTAAAATGGATGTGCTGACCTTCATCTTCAGAAGCATATTCATTGTCATCACTCTCGTCACCCTGCGTGTGTTTGGGGGACTTCACAGCACTTTTCCCTTTTGGTGGGGTTTTGGGTTTAAACACAAAGTCGAATGTTCCACCTTCTTTAATACTGAATGGGGCAGTATTGCCAGTATCCAACTGTGGAGTTGGCAGCAATGCTGGTTTAGCTGTGGTGGTCTTGTCAGATTCGTCAGTTTTATTTACACTAAAATTAAGTGGTTCTTCGCTCTGAGATGATTTGACTTTATCAAACAAATTATTTGATTTTGGTTTCTGATCACCAAAAGCAATAACACTGGAAGGGGTTTCTTGAGCTGAGGGAATACCAAATTTAAATGTATGAGCACCAGTTCCATCAAATATAGAAGTGACTGGAACACCTTCTTTTTCATTTGTTTGAGTCGGTTGTTTTGCGAAAGTAGGATAGTTAATAGAACCAAAAATAGATGTTTGCTGTTTTGGTGCAGACATGGGTTCCTTGGCGCTATCCAATGAAGTGATGTTTTCAATCTTATTCTCAGGTTTGAATTTATCCGCCCAGCCAACCACTGCAGGTGCATTTGTTGTCAATGTCTCACTCTTTGTCTGTGTAACATTATTAGGAGGAATTCCGAATGTAAACTTTACAGCATTGTCTGGTACAAGTTGAATACCCCCTGATTTCACACTGGTAGGATCCTTCGGACTACTACAAGCTGTACAATTCTGTGCTGTAGCTTCATTTCGTACTAAGCAATCTTTGCATTCCCATGAACCTGGTTTTGGTTTAAACGCATCGCCCCAACTAGTAGGTGCAGCTGTGATAACAGCTGTTGGTCCAGATTTACTCCCGAACACCGTCGTTTTAGTGGCAGCTTTTGTAGAATTGGCATCTTTAACCAAACTTTGAGGCTTTGGTTGCTCACAGCAGGCACACTTCTCAAAGCTTTCCAAATTGTTTGTGTAGCATGTATCACAGTGCCAAGATCCAGCTTTTGGTTTAAATTTATCACCAAAACCAGTCTGAGTATTCTGCTTTGCAG
Organism: Glyphodes perspectalis; assembly: GCA_951394215.1. NCBI lineage: Eukaryota > Metazoa > Arthropoda > Insecta > Lepidoptera > Crambidae > Glyphodes > Glyphodes perspectalis. The sequence continues at coordinate 7,804,734 of OX596201.1, forward strand.
CATTTTCTTCTTCCTTAGCGGCCTTAACATTGTCCGTCATCTTTGTTTGGGCAGACCTCACTGCTTCCATGAAATCATCACATGCTTGTACAGTTTTAAAACGTAAACAAAACGTCTCTGCCACTAGTTCTCCATCTGAAAAATCTTTGGCACACCAAGTAACAGCCTTATCCATATTGGGCAATTTCTGGAATGCCATTTCCTTAGTTAAGCTATGATTACAACACACTTTCATTATCTGTTCTCTTCTCATTAAAAGCCTTACTTTTTGATGGCTATCTTTATGAATAAGTAACTTAATGTTACCGAGACCTCGTTCTTTCCATTCTTTTGTAGAAGCATCAAACCTCAACAATTTTGCTCTATGTTCAAACAAAATGTTCTCATCTTCTTCTCCAGTTTTCTGATCTACTAGTGCAGGCAATGGTACTACAGGTTTAAATTCGACATTAGGTTCATATTCTTCAACAGTGTCAGAGTTATTAAGTTTGTTGGAAGTATCCTTAGCCTGAGGAGAGCTGGATGTATCTTGGTTTGATACACTGAATATATTGCTAAATGGACTGCTAGTGCTTGTTTTGAATGTTAACCCACTAAATACATTTGCTTTGGTACTTGGTGGCTCTGCTGGCTTCATATCAGTTTTGGTTTCATCTTGTACAGGCTTAAATGTAGGTGTGCTACTGAATGTAAAACCACCAACTGTGAAACCAGGCTTGCTCACCTGTAGGGTGCTGATAGAATTTGCTTTACTTTTAACTGGTGTATTAAACAGATTCGATGAAATCGTAGTTGGTTCACGGTTTGTATTAGTTTCTACTTTAGGAGTGACAGAGCACTCCTTTCGGGCTTCTTCGAATTTTTCATAAAATTGTTTGGCAATATCTGCCGTTTTGAAACGAATACAGAATTTTTCCAACACAACAGTTTCGTCAGCAAAATCATTAGCAACCCAAAAGTAGGCTTTGGTTTCATTTTTCATTGGTTTTATTTCCATTTCAGGGGTGATTATGTGATTGGCACATATTTTGTGAATTTGTTCTCTTCTCATCAAAACTCTTACTTTTCCAGTGACCTTATGTTTCAACAGTTTCATCTCTCCAATCCCTCTTTCTTTCCATTGTTTGTCGACAAAGCGAAACAATTTAGCTCTAGAACTGAATATAACACTTTCATCCTCTTCACCCGTTGTTACCTTTACCTCATCTGGGAGAGGTATGATTGGTTTAAAATCAGGGCAGGGGTCATAATTTTCAATAGAGGTGTTGCTTCTTTCAGAGAGAGTTCTAGATTTATTAAGGCTTGTGTTGGGCGATTGAGTAGCAAAAACACCATCAACTACTGTTTTTGAATTATCCAATGTTTCACTAAGTTTTGATGAGAACAATAACGACGAATTGCTCGAGGCACTTGTCATGGTAACAGCATTAGATGTTGGCGTTTTAAATACAGATGATTGGCTCCAATTATTAAGTGGGCTACCAGAACTATTAATACCGGGCATGGTAGCAGTTGACGGGAAAGAAAAGACTGGTGGCGACATCATTTTGGTTTCAGTTGTCGAAGGCATTGATATTTGATAATTATGTGGTGTTCCTTTAATATGCTTTGATGGAATTGTCACGCTTAGAATAGGCGCTGGAGTAGTAGTGCATGTCGGTAAGGGATCTGATGAAGTAATAACGACATTCACTGGTAATGATCTAGGAATTTCCTTCGATTCGATTGTTGATGTAGGCTTTGAAGAGGTTACTGTTGTTACAGAAGGAAGAACAGTAGCTGATTGTACACTAGAAATAGCCGAAACCGACGGTAATGTTGGTATTGCTGGGGTTGAAGTAACAGAAGGAACTGCAGGTGCACCAGGCATCGAGTTAGGTACCAGTTGAGCAACATCCAAATACATCTGTTCTGGAGTTGGATAAACACCTGGATAATTCATTTGAGCCCTAGTAGGATCGAATATTTGCGGTGCTCCAGCTACTTGGGATGCTTGGCCAAACTGTGAATATTGACTGTACAAGTTGTACAAGTTCTGTCCATAAAGCTGATAAGGATTTGGTGGAACTGGGAAAGGTGGCACCAGTCGCTGATTGAATGGGGGCATAACTTGAGGTGTGAATGGTAACTGGGTAGCGAAATTACAAGCATTTTCACCTGTTCGATACTCATCCTCTAAGTTGTATAAATCACTTTCATCAATGTTTTGTTCTGATGAAGCCTTTTTCAACTTGTTTATCTCTTTCTTCATTTCAGCTATCTGTTTCTTTAATTCCCCCACATCTTTGCATTCATTTCTGCATTCATCTATTTGATCCTTCACTTGATCAACAGATATCTTTAGCAGTTTAAATTGGTCTGTGGTGTTCTGTATATTAGTATGAATTGTACTAATGATTTCGTTACCCAACTTGCGATTCTCCTCAAACCATTTCCTTGTTTGATCCATAAAGTCATTAATTGTAGTATCCCTTTTTTGTAAATTTTTGATTTCCGCTTCTATTCTCTCTAAGAATCGATGATCTATATTTGTGCTTTCAAGAATGTGGGAATCAACAGCAGTGCGATAAGCTGTTGCATTCCTGTTACCTGCTGCTTTTGGTGTAGAACTCAAATTGCGGAACACATTATGATTGCTCCTAACTACTAGATGTTCATTTCCAACTAATGACCCATTTTCATCAGATGAATATTTTCCATCGACATCATTCGTAACAGAGACAGATAAGTCAGGGTCAGCTTTATTTATCATTATTTCTAGCTCATCTATTAGTTCTTGAGTCTCAGAATATAAAGGACTATTTCTGTAGATTTCGCTTTGTTTTAAATTATCCATAGTTTTATAAGCTATGTGTTTAGCTTTAGTTATCAAACTGTAATATTTATCTTTTGGACTATTCTCCTCTAATGCAATCTTTTTGTATGTTTGGCTAAGATGATAACAAGCTTCTGGCGATTTTAAATTCGAAAGGAGTTCAATGGCTTTGTCATATTCACATTCATTTATATGATTCATTGCTACAAACAATTTACTTTCTTCTATTAATGAATTCAGTTCTTTGGTATTAAGTTCCTTATGTGTGTGATCAAACAATCTCTTTTCAGGCAATTTTATGACTATTTTACTCTTTAATTTTTCTAAAAGTGGTATAGCAGAAGAATAATATAAGCCAGCTCTCCCCTCTAAATGATTTTTTTCTTCAACTGCAGTTGTAAGCTTAGCACGTTCACTGAAAATACGGCCAATGTTGCACAATAATTCTGGATCTAAGCCATGATTGTCAATACATCTTACAACTTCAATGCCTCTGCTTAATGTTGCGCGAATATCAGTTAGTTCTGCGCCCAATTCATTCTGACTAAATTTATAAGCACAGTCCCACCATTTCAGTTGTGGAATGAGGCAAAGCATATCAGTGATAATAGCAGGAAGTATGACAGGTTTATCTGCAGACACATATGACATTTCATTATACTTTTGGTGCTTGGATGTTAAGGCGGCACAATAAAGGAAGGCATGAATATCCAATTTATTCAAAGATTCAGGACCACAATTTGATGCACTTGGTGTAAGAGTGTCAAATATGCTGCACTTAAAATGAGCAAAGTTCTTGTAATTTAGCAATATCCAGATGAAATGGTGCAAAGAATTTGCATATTCTCTTTGAGCATCAATATCATAAGCTTCAACTTCAATTCGTCTTGGCAGTCTTAGAGTTGGAACGCTCAAAGCATTTGATGAAGCAAAATGAGATGATTTAATTTTGTTCAAGTGTGCTCTAGTAGTAAATAGCTTCTCATACAACTTATCTCTCCAATGAGTTCCTGAACAACACTGTGAAATGCGATCTAAAAATGATTGACTTTTATCCTGGCTGTTTGAAATCAAGTAGTGTCCTGACTGAGAACATCTGTATGTTCCTTCAAAATACCAACGTTTTACAGCCTGTTGCTGTTGCTCAGGTGCATTTATGAGCCAGTTAACTTTGCAATCAACAGGCACGGAATGCCAAGCTAGCAGCATTAACGGGGCTGCAAATTGAGTGGCATCCCGCCAGCTTATTTGATCTTTTTTAGCTTTCTTTAACAGAAATGTAGCTGCATGGAATGTTAGTTGGCCTCTGTGATGTTGCAACAGACTTGCATGAAATTCACCAAAACCAGGTGTAGCTCCAGCTTTGGCAACATTTTCAATGTCCTGGTCATAGAGGAATAGGAGTTCATTGGACTCAACTAAACTTTTAGATGGGCCACTGGGCATTTCAGTCAAACTCAAGACACACATGCGCTCGCGGACCGTTAGTAAAAGTAACTGATAAAGCCAATCATTTGCATTGTGGGAGTTATGTTTGAGAAGTTCGGCTAAAGTTTCATACCAAGCAAAGTTGTTGTGAAAGGTTTTCCCTCCAAATTCAACGTTACAACTGTGGTCAATTGCTTTTTTTATTTGGTTAGTATGCAAATAATGCTTGAGGAGACGGGCGTGAAGTAAAGCATCTTTGGGTCTCACTGCCAACTCATTTGTTAGCAGGTCAACTAATGCTTCAGAGTCTGGATTGGACATGGTAACAAGCCTTTCACGGAGTCTGAAGGTGATTGGGTGCCTAGGAAATATAGCTTCAGCCTTTTCACACCAGTATCTTGCACGTCCAGGATCAATGATCACTTCATCATCAACAAGCAGTTCACATACTAAAACAATAAAATATGATCTTAATGGAACAAAATTAATTTTAGTATAGTATAACTATCATAACTTCTTGATCTGATAATTTCTAGGAATAAAATGACTTAAATTTCAAAGAGATATTCTACAATTCAAGCTATGTTTAATTGGAACGATGTATTTTGGTTGTGAATATCAAAATAAGTAGGTAGGTGAAGTTTAATTATATTTTTAAGCCTTACTTTCTGAATCTATTTCAGACAGAATAGTAAAATGTAATTTATAAATTACTGTCACTACATGCATAACCTTTACAATAAGAACAAGGTTTCATCAAAGCTTATTAGTCTTATGAAATTGCATAATCTTAGCAAACGTTTGAGTTAAACAATACTTACTGTCCAAGATGGTACTCGTCTGGGTTGGGTCTATATCAAGGGATGTTTTGTATTGTTCCAGTGATTTCTCCTTTTGTCCTAATTTTTGTAACGCTTGACCGAGGAGTTTGTATGCGGCCGCGTTGTTGTCCTTCTGGGTAAGATATTGTTCGACGTATCTCTGACAACTTGTGTAGTCACCCACTTCATAATAGAGACGCGCAATAGAATATGCTCGCGTTTTAAACTGTAAAAAACAGAGTTTTTAAACTAAACTGGAAGATCTATAACCCTCGAAGAACACCGTCAGCAATAATATCGTGCCCACCTCTTTCACAGATAATTTAGATATCAAGTTCTCCACGTGCTTATCAACATCCTTTTTATTCCTATACATTTTCACATGCAATCACGAAACTATTTTCAATATGAGACCGTTTATTACAAGCACAATATGAACTCGCGTGGGGTAAAAGATCGGCATTCGCTGTTCGTCATTTTTATTTCAGAATTACCAACTTTCAGTAAAAACATTATTTAGAGTGCTGCCAACATAACAACTTCAAATTTATATCGATATTGTTCGGATTCGAGTATTCAAATACTCAAGTCAAAATAACTTGTTTGTACTTGTATGCTCTATGGATTACTCGTTTTTTTATCAAGTTGTCAGTGCGAGTTGTCAAAGCGGTTTGTGAAATTGTGCTTGTCAAACAACTGTCGTTCATTATCGGACGCATTTGTTGTTCAATTACTTTATTATAAATAAACGTTAATTTTATAATTTTATGCTGGTTTAAAACTAGAATTTGTATTTAATTATTTAAGCTAATATATTAGTGCTACAAAATAACATTAAAACTAATTAAATGTAAAAAAAAATTCACTAATTCTACAAACATGGGCGATTCAGAGTTCGCTTACGGATCGTCTTTATCTCTTGACTCAATGAAAGTTATAGCAGAAAGTGTAGGAATAGCAAATCTTGGAGATGATGCTGCCAAAGAATTGGCAGATGATGTTTCTTATCGCCTCAAAGTTATAGTGCAAGATGCTATGAAATTCATGAATCACTCCAAAAGACAGAAGTTGTCAATTACAGATATAGACCATACCTTAAAAACTAAGAATATTGAGGTAATCTCTTGTTAGAGTCTGAATGATTAAATATTACAATCTTTTCTTATTCACAATTCTCTCATTTCACATTTCCTAATCTTGTCTTAAAAATTTCAGGCACAGTATGGTTTTATTCAACCGGATTCGCTACCATTCAGATTTGCATCTGGAGGCGGTAGAGAACTGCATTTCATAGAGGAAAAGGAAATAGATTTATCAGAGATACTCTCTGCCCCACCGCCTAAGGTGCCACTGGATGTTTCTGTAAGGGCACATTGGCTGAGTGTGGATGGTGTACAGCCCACAGTTCCGGAGAATCCTCCACCATTATCTAAAGAAGCTCAGAAACTTGAATCTGTTGATCCAATCACTAAACTTAGCAAACCTACAAATAAAGATGCTGCAGGTATACATGAATTTATACATCATCAAATGACAGGCTGTATGGGTATTCTCAATACTTGTATGGTACTGGAGCAGTACAAATAAAACTATTTTATTATTCAGTATAATTTGGAATTATGTGGTACCTTTATTGATTTTAATTTCTATAACACAAGTGTTTAAGCTACTTAGGAATTAGATCAACTCAAGTATTGTGTGACATCTATTTGTTTTAATAAACTATAGGTAAACCAATGTGTGGGAAAGCCGCCAGACTGAAGGCATCTGAGTCTGTCCATGTGAAACAACTGGCTACCCATGAGCTGAGTGTGGAGCAACAGCTGTACTACAAGGAAATTACTGAGGCGTGTGTTGGCAGCGATGAAGGGAGACGGGCGGTGAGATTATTAAATCATATTAGTTTACAAAGCACAGCATCCAAATAATTCTAGTTTACGGAGATTCTCTTCTATCTGATTATGGTGGAAATGTTTTCCTTCAGAAGAATGTCTTAAAGATATTATATAAGAATAAATACAAACTTTTTATTAAAATAAGCCATGTTGAAAATGACTGTGTTAGTATTAAGCTCATGTTATTATTATTAATATAATTTTATATGTATTGTCAATTTAATAATTGTATAGTATATTTTCAATATGTAATAGATCCTTTTATAACCTCTTCCTTTAGTATATGTGTTAAATTAGATTGCCATTTACAGGAAGCCTTACAGTCACTGGCTTGTGATCCTGGGCTGCATGAGATGTTGCCGCGTATGTGCACATTTATCTCTGAGGGTGTAAAGGTCAATGTGGTGCAGAATAACCTTGCACTGCTTATATATTTGATGAGAATGGTCAAAGCATTGCTTGACAACCAGTCTCTTTACCTGGAAAAGTATGTAAGTAGAAGTTGTATATTTATCTTAAGACAGATTTACATACATACATAACATCACGCCCATAATCCCCGAAGGGATAGGCAGAGTCAAAGGAGCAGCAGGCCCCTTTAACCACATTGAGACAGATTTTCTTTCCATTATACATTTCCTCAGGCTAGAGTTGATCTTTAAAAGTTGCCTAACCAGGATAACATGTCTGAAACCCATATTGGAAAGAAGCCTGAACATTTCCAAAATAATTTTTCCATCCTTCCCCTACAACAATAAAGTAAGTTTATCGTTGTGGGCGATGTGACTAGTTGACATGCATAAAGCAGGTTTTTTTAATAATTAACAATGCTGCCTTGGCCCTTTTTCTGCTATCCAAATTAAGACAAATCATTTTAAACTTGGTGATGGTAATCCCTTAATTATTTTCTTAATATTACCTTAATTTAAACAAATCTGATTGGTATGTTTCCTGCAGTTGCACGAGCTGATCCCGTCGGTGTCGACGTGCATCGTGTCGCGGCAGCTGTGCCTGCGCCCTGAGATGGACAACCACTGGGCCCTGCGGGACTTCGCCGCGCGCCTCATGGCACAGATATGCAAGACCTTCAACACATCCACCAACAATTTGCAGACCAGGGTTACACGGTTAGTTTCTTTGGCATTTAAATTGTTTTAATTAAAATTATCTGGATTACACATTATCTCTCTAATACAACATTATACATAGTCGCCAATTGATCTTATTCACAAGTTTTTACTAATTGTGCTACATAGTACTGCAAAATATGTGTATATTCAAATCTAATATGATCCTGTCAGGTACCCGCCTTTTATGCTGATGGTACTCGAAAATATTATATATTCCATCATCTTCCAGCTGTCACAACCCTTTTTATGCATTAATGGTCTACCATTGTTTATTCGTAGGTTGTTCGCAAAAGCGCTGCAATGCCCGTCGCAAACCAACAACGAGACAGGCGTCGGCCCGTCCATGGCCAGCATGAAGGAGTCGGAGAAGACGCCGCTCGCGTCGCTCTACGGCGCTGTCCAAGGACTAGCCGAGCTCGGCCCAGAAGTTGTTAAGGTGACATAATAATATTGATTTTTATTTCCTATACATATTTTATATTTCTTGCTATTTTATTATATTTGCACAAAATAGCAATACCTATACAAAATCAGTTGTGAGAACCATGATTTGGAGATGTTGCTATTATTTTTTTTATTAGCAATCGGTAAAGGAAAATGTTTGTCACTGAAGAATGTTTAAAATGTTTACACCTAGGTGTAAACATTTCACTTGAAAAACATTTTCATGTGAAAAAAACGTTTTTAACATCTACCACAATCTGAACTTTTCTACAACTACATAGTAGATAGTCAGTCATGAACTACTATCAACAGATTTACTTTCGGTAAAGGCGACCATTGCATTTTATTAATTTATTAATAGGCGCATGGTAGATAAATGCTGACCGTGTGGGGGTGTATGTGTAGGTGTTCATCCTGCCGCGCGTGCGCTGGCTGGGCGAGCGCGTGGAGGGCGCGCTGAGCGGGCTGGGCGGCGCCGACCGGCTGGCGGCCGGCAACCTCAAGCACCAGCTGCTCAAGGTGCTGGGCCCCGTCGTGCGCCAGCTGCGCCAGCCGCCCGACCTGCCCGACGACTACAAGTGAGTGTCGCCCGGTACACGACGTGCACGCGACCGCCCGACTGTGCGACCTCAAGCACCAGCTGCTCAAGGTGCTGGGCCCCGTCGTGCGCCAGCTGCGCCAGCCGCCCGACCTGCCCGACGACTACAAGTGAGTGTCGCCCGGTACACGACGTGCACGCGACCGCCCGACTGTGCGACCTCAAGCACCAGCTGCTCAAGGTGCTGGGCCCCGTCGTGCGCCAGCTGCGCCAGCCGCCCGACCTGCCCGACGACTACAAGTGAGTGTCGCCCGGTACACGACGTGCACGCGACCGCCCGACTGTGCGACCTCAAGCACCAGCTGCTCAAGGTGCTGGGCCCCGTCGTGCGCCAGCTGCGCCAGCCGCCCGACCTGCCCGACGACTACAAGTGAGTGTCGCCCGGTACACGACGTGCACGCGACCGCCCGACTGTGCGACCTCAAGCACCAGCTGCTCAAGGTGCTGGGCCCCGTCGTGCGCCAGCTGCGCCAGCCGCCCGACCTGCCCGACGACTACAAGTGAGTGTCGCCCGGTACACGACGTGCACGCGACCGCCCGACTGTGCGACCTCAAGCACCAGCTGCTCAAGGTGCTGGGCCCCGTCGTGCGCCAGCTGCGCCAGCCGCCCGACCTGCCCGACGACTACAAGTGAGTGTCGCCCGGTACACGACGTGCACGCGACCGCCCGACTGTGCGACCTCAAGCACCAGCTGCTCAAGGTGCTGGGCCCCGTCGTGCGCCAGCTGCGCCAGCCGCCCGACCTGCCCGACGACTACAAGTGAGTGTCGCCCGGTACACGACGTGCACGCGACCGCCCGACTGTGCGACCTCAAGCACCAGCTGCTCAAGGTGCTGGGCCCCGTCGTGCGCCAGCTGCGCCAGCCGCCTGACCTGCCCGACGACTACAAGTGAGTGTCGCCCGGTACACGACGTGCACGCGGCCGCCCGACTGTGCGACCTCAAGCAAGCGGCAAGCCATGTAAGCTCTCCGGCGGCGTTTGACGTAGTTCAAGGTTGATCCAGATTCCCTCAGCGTCTGGAGATGTGTCCTGCTTTTTCCGGAGAGCGCGAAGCGCTGTCCGCCGCCGTTGGGCAGGACCTCTCGCTGCTATCCGTGGTATCAGCCATGATAGCGAGCGAGAGCTCCTGGGAGGCGGTGCTCTCTGCGGCATAGTTATGTCGCAGAAGGAGAGTGTCGAACGTCAGCGCGAGCTTGACAATCCCGCCCGACGTAGAAGGCGAGGCCGCCGTGGCGATGGTGTCTAACCCGGCGGCGCCACACAGGAGGGGCTCCGAATACTCCTGTGGTATCCCTGCCTGTCGTAGGAGGCGACTAAAAGGGCCTTTAGGGTTGTGGAGTGTCTGCGGGGGGGGGCTCGCATTCACTTCGTTCAAGCAGCCCCAGAGAAGACGACGATACGTGGATCCTCGTCCGCTAAATAGGATAGGGTGACACTGTGGTCTGTGCCGTCGTAAGCACTTGCGAGGTGTGCTGGGGGCGAGGTTGCCTTACCCTCGAGATGATGGGCTGCATGGATCCGTTGCGGCGTAACGTAGATTTCGCGAAGAGTCTCGCATTGGGGAGCCCGGAATCTACGTCACGCCCGAAGAATGACCACCGTGACGTTTAGACGGTAGTGGAGTGTTTTTCCCAGACAGCTCTGAGCCCGACACACCCCTGTAGGCCGAACCAAGGTACCGACTTGGACGGTGCGTAAATGCATTCCTCACGTTAAAAAAAAAGATTCCCTCAGCGTCGCCACCTAAGGCGATGCAGGAGTGCCGGAGGGTTTAGTGGGTATACCCCGGCCACTCCATTTCGGCCGGAAAGGGGTACTTCTATGTAAAGGGCCCTGGTAGTCCCACACACCACGCCGTCCCCCCGAATGGCGTGAGGCGGTAAGGCATTCTCCTCGAGTAAAAAAAAAAGAAAGGCCATGCAGGCTGAGACCCGGCTGGAAAACGCCAGCTCGACTATATCGCTAAGCCGACCCTGGACGACAACGCTCATATACGACTCTGCTGTCGGACCGGGCCCTGGTTAACGACTATGCTCTGAACCAAGATGTACATGCTCCTACCATGAATTTACATACCTATAATTTTACATAGTCTAGCAATATGAAAATTTTTAATTACATAAAATATGTAAAGCATTATGAGAAAATACTACTCGTAGCATGGTCATATAGTACGGTATCATTATCCGTCCCTAGTCGAGATCAGTTTGCTTCATAATCAATACTAAGTTTGAATAATTCAGAGCTACTTTGAACTAATAAAGAAAGATACCCTTGGCATTGAGGCGCGTGTTGTTATCCATTGAGCTACCACTATTGTCATAATGCCAAAATCAGTGATGGCATTCCTTGTTAATGTAGATTAGTCACGTCTCTAGCAGACCCGTATTTTAGTCCGGTCTATTATACAGTCGTGTAGCTTTTTTGCTATCGACATTGCCACTGAATTTTGCCGGCTAATTCAGCAATTTAAGGCATTTTCCGATTTATTCATGACTTTTTTTATAAAAATTTGTTCTTGTACACACACATAGGCATCAGATCTGACGTTACTATTTTCATATGTGTAAGGCTCAGATTAGAGAACAAAAGGCAGATGGACCGCTCGGAACAAAGATGTGTGGCAAGAATTAAGCTATGAGTGCGTGACACACTGTAGGAACATTGTATCCTAGTGTGCGTGTAAGTTTACCAGGGTAATGAAAAAAAGTCCCACTGTTTTACGTGTTTAATGCTCGAGTAATATAATATTGGTTGGTATTGTATACCAATGCATGTATTTAATTATTTATATTTTACATTAAAATGAACATCTTAAATTTAATTTTTGAAATATAAAACTTTGTAATTACAATCGACATACAAAATATGCAATCTTAGCAGCCTTTATTTTGCACCAATTTCTTAAAATATTGCCTTTTGGCATCTATACATGAGACTCATACTAGCAGCACCCCGCGGTTTCACCCGTGTAGTTCCCGTTCGTGGAAATAAGGGGATAAAATATATACCTACTAGTTTATTCGTTACATAAATACATATAATCTTTCATCTTTATAATAATAGTGTAGATTACAAGTATTTGCATATTACCTTATTTCAAGGAAAATATTTCAATGTAACCTAGCAACACAACCCAAATTTCATTGAAGTTTTGTGTTCCAAGTAATGAGATACAAATAACAAGGAAATATAATATCAAAATATTTAGATAATTATTAATTATGAAACGGTACTCCTATATCTCGTTTTAGTTTTTGGGAACAATTTTTACAATGTTTAAACACACAAAACGGCATTTTTAAGACTTAATTTAAAACACAGACGTGACGTACTGTCAACGCAACGCTTTGTTTCGAACTGTCTTGAGTTTGTATTTGCTTTGCCGGCCGCACTCTCGTGCCCGTGACGGGTCTATCTACCTTTTATTCTGTAATCTGAGGTGTAAGGTTTAAACTTATGTTTCTGCCAATATACGCTTCGATTACACATCCAGTATTAGGTAAGTAGTAGGTAGTTATAAAACTTCTAAAGTAAAAAATGAATGAAAGAGCATCCGTCCCGATTTACCCACTTTTTAACATTGGCGTGTGATGAAGCGATCAGGCCTCGGTTCAAGTCGTTTTCCTTGAAAATAAATCTCGCAAAAATCTGCCAAATGGATTTGCGCACGCAGAATAATATTTTATGATTCTATCGTACTCTCCACAACTTGGAAACACATTATGTACGCTTCTGTTTATGTAATATACGTTGTACAGGAAGCTTTCAAATTGATGTCCCTTGGGAAGCGTGCGTTGCGTGATAGGCTATGAAATTGAGTGGTAACGGTCGGTAATCGGTTTGATCTTGCTAATAGCGAAGAATATCAGTTGCAATTTCCATACGGAATTCATAAGGAACTGGTATCGGCCAATGAGAGCTTAGCCTGATTAGGAACTTAGTTAAATTTAATAAATTTGGATTTTTAGGTTTTGAAAAAAAACCATTAATGATATTAATATATTTATTATTTGGCTGGTTGATAGTATATACTAAATTGGTACTGAGATTACAATTTTAGCATTCGCATATTATTAGGTATTAGGTATGTATGAGTAATCTGAACCATAGATTTACATATGTCCTTATCTACATGCCCAGATGTGTTTACTATTACAAGTTTTTTAGACTTATAGTAGTAGAAGACTAGTCATGGTGGAATAGTAAGTAGTAATGGCAAAACGTTTAGAAAGGAAAGAAGAATCGACTGGCTAGATGCTGCATTCGGTAGTGACCCTATCCCATGCGACAAGAGCAGTGGGTTCGATCCCCACCCAGGACAAACATTCATGTGATGAATACTTGTGTTTGTTCTGTCTGGGTGTTAATATCTAATATTATTTATGTAGATATATATTTTGTAAAATACCACTGTTGTTTCTGATATCCGTGCACAGGTGTAACACAGGTACTTAAGCTACTTTCGTCGGAATCAGATCAATGTATGTGATGTAGTTGGATATTTATTTTTTATTGCCTTAGGAGTGGAATGTGTTTCTTAAAATCGTGCTTTGACTTGTGGTGATCCTCACTGACATTGTGTAACGTGTGCACAGACGCGAGTACGGGTACCTGGGTCCGAGCCTGCAGCAGAGCGTGAGCAAGCTGCGCGCGTCGCCGGCGGGCGGCGGCGGCGGCGGCGCCGTGGCCGTGGTGACGTGCACGCCGCCGCTCGTGCCCGCGCCCGCGCCGCCCGCCTCGCCCTCGCCCTCGCACCAGCCCAAGCTCGTAGGTCGGTATCCGACGGTGTTTCAACAATTCCTTCAGTGATTTCAATTCGCGATGTATACTTGCATGTTAATATTCTGGGTCGCAGTGCCTTTAAACAGTGTGGCCACCATGATTTCTACTATTAGGCAATGAAAAAGTGTAATAATGCCCTAGTAATTAACACTCCACGGCGCCTGGACGCTTTCGAAATTCCTTGAGTACTCGCATACGGGATCATCAAATCCAGAATTAATCGTCTACATTAAAATGTCACTGATTTTGCCAATCTGAATATGTTGAGCCATTGAATTTGTATCCTTTTGGAAGATTGCAGTCGATAGAATGTTTTATGTAGGAATATCGATCGGCGGCTCAAACCGCAGTTTTTAACTGAATTATTTTATCAGGTGACGTGTCTTTATTAGATTGTATGCATTACGACATTTGAAAGTCTCTTTTAGTTTATCTCCCTATTACCTAAATTAATCATAATGGTTACACAAAAGTAATACTGAAGCTAAATGTCATATTTGTGTGATTTGCTAACGTCGACGTGTTCCGCGCAGAGGCGGGCGGCGCGCGCAGCGTGGTGCTGGCGGCGGCGCCGCAGTCGCCCGCGCCGCCCACGCCGCCGCCGCAGAAGTTCGTCATCGTCGCCTCGCAGCAGAAACCGCCCCAGGTCCCTCAAGCATTTTTAACATATTCGTAACTTGTGTATAAGAGATGTCACACTACGTCAGAAAATACGTAAAAAAAAATCTGACGTAATTTTTGACAGTATCCATATATGATATTTATTTATATTATAGAAGCATCATATTTTTGTTGTTACAAAAACTATCTCGACTGACATAATATTTTTTTATATTCTGGAAAATTTTATCAAATACTTTTACATCATATTTTTCGCTTTATTGCCATCGGTTCATGAAAATCACAACACACAAATGCAAAATGTTTATTTTTATGATTTTTTTATTGGTTTATTGTATTCAATTCAAGAGGGATATGTGGGTGAAGGTTGCCAATACACGTAACATAATATACATAAATCGCTATAACTTTCTTGCGATTGTGTAACTACAACGAGTAACTTTGAAGCGACTTTTGTGTGGATTGAAGTTTGGAATTTAATTGAATAATAATAAGTGTATTAATTTAATTATGAATGCATACACAGGCGCAGCCGGCCAGCGGCGCTGGGCATATCGTGGTGCATAGCTCGCAGCCTACCATCATGCGCAGCCAAAATGTGCAGGTATGTACAACACTAATACATACATAAAAATACCCTTCTCCAGTACATATATTTATAGCATTATGACCGCTTCTTGTGATGAACATACGTATGCATATTTGAGTTAAATTTCACATGCAAGATTTCAGTTCTGTTCCCCCATTAAAACATAATGGATTATAAAATGGTTTTCTATATTGCGAATGCTAAATGTATTAAGCGTAATATTTAAAAGCTTATTATAGTATAATTTAACAAATGATGAATTATTTCAGTATCTTCTAATATGAATGGCAACAAATATTCCTATATTGAAATGAATTAATCGATGCATGTTTGCATTCTTAGAAATCTTTTAGATTAGGCAGCATGTTAGATTTAATTGTAATGTGGAAACGCATGGACCGTATATTCATATAATTTGATAGTTGTGGGCGTGTGTAATCCGCACTTAGCCTCATAGGTGGGCCATTGTACGTAAGTGATAATTGAGAGAGATATACGTATAATATAAATAATTTGAGACATAACTTATTGTTAGTAATAGGTATCTATTAGGTGCTTAGTAGACAATCAATGAAAATTTAATCAATTAATGCATTATTGTAATTTATTTAGACGCGTTGATTGAGCTTATCAACGTTTAGCCATTTGCAACATTTTTACATGGTTATCTATCTGATACTATTTATTAACTGACTTCAATGTTATTACGATGACCAGTAATTAGTTTAACGTTGCAGTAGTTTATCTTAAGCGTGCATAATTGTTTACAGCAAGAAATATTTTATAGGAGGATCTTAAATGAAACTTATTCTTCCATACTATGTTTTTCGTTGATTATTATGTTTAGACCGAGCTTCCAAATCAGATTTTTGATTGGGTCTAGCGTTACTATCTAACACGATCCTAGATTTGGGTAGTCTCCAATTAGCCTTGATAAATCTAGGACGGTTTACGCGCACCTCGACTAGAATTGGAATGTATCACTATGAAGATGAGCCTTCGTAGTGTCATTCAAGGGGATCGTTCCGGCAAAACGCTAGCAGGCGGCTGCACGCCGAACTTTCTAGTTATTCGCGCCTCGCCCACCGATCGTGGGTTAAGTAGAGTAACAGGATTCCAGTTTAGAGGTCAGATACGTTTGGGGCCCGAGGGTAGAGGTGTTTGTTTCGGTCGTGGGTGAGGCGGCACGCCGACGCGACGCGCGCTGACGCACGTGTGCCCGTAGTCGGTGGTGGTGACGAGCGGGCCGGGCGCGGGCGGCGCGGCGCCGCAGAAGGTGGTGGTGGTGCAGCACGCGCACCAGCCGCACCAGCCGCACCAGCCGCACCCCGCGCACCCCGCGCACGCCGCGCACGCCGCGCACCCCGCGCACGCCGCGCACCACGCTCAGGTCAGCCAGGTCTGTGACGGGCCGGCGCCCGCGGGGGCCCGGGGGGTTCGCCCCTGCGGACGCTCGGCCGACCCGGCCCTCCGGGTGTGTGTGTTGGGAGGACGGTGCTGCGCTCGGGTTCTAATCGATCGATCTATTCGTGATACCGGACCGGAGATGACCCGGGACCGATCTATAAAATCTTTTTGTGCGACGGCCGATGTCGCCCTCCTTCCAGCATTCTTTTCACATAAAGATTCCTCAAATCCATCAAACCCTAGATTATATGTCTACTGGGCGAAACATACTGATATAAGAACGACTAAATCATTCATAATCTCAATAAATCGGTTGAGATGTTAAAAAAGTTGCAGTTTGTCCAATGAGCATATGACATAATTTCATCCTATTCTTCGATAGTGAAAGATAAATTTAAAATAATTATATTTTCCTCCATTAAAAAATATCTTTAATAAGGTTTTAATTAAACTTAAGCACCGTTAAATGAAAGCGCAATAGCCATTACATTACTATTTCACCCATATTTGGTGCCGCAATGTTTTTTCTCTAGCTTCGACTGCGGCACGGACACATCGTCTTCGCCGTCAACGTTAGTCGCCAGTTACATAGATACTATATTGGGTCCTTTAATGCCAATGAACGCTCACTTCAAAGCGCGCGGACGACGTACTATACTTAGTTACTAAGGATATCTAATACGTGAAGCATTTTGCATGAAAAATACGCGGGCTGAGGAGTATGCGATTTGGCACAGTTGAAGTTTGAATAGAGGAGAGCAGAAAGCTAATATTTTAATGAATAATCCATTAGAAATACATTAAATTAATAAAATAACTTAACGAATTATGGTCGAATTTTGACAAGTGGGCGACCACTAGTTTTTTTTTAAATTAGAAATTTGCAATATCACATGTGATGAAAGTTTCCCCGACGCTGCGCAGGCTCCGGTGTCGGTGGTGGCCAAGCCGGTGTTCGCGCGCGGCGCGGGCATGGGCGGCGCGGGCCCGGGCGGCGCGGGCGGCGCGCCGCAGCCGCCGCCCGAGCTGGACGACCTGTCGCACCTCGCCTGACAGCCGCGCACCTTCAGCTTCACCATCATCAAGCAGTACACGCGCAAGAAGCCGCAGTAATGCGCCCGCCCGCCG
Organism: Glyphodes perspectalis; assembly: GCA_951394215.1. Taxonomy (NCBI): domain Eukaryota; kingdom Metazoa; phylum Arthropoda; class Insecta; order Lepidoptera; family Crambidae; genus Glyphodes; species Glyphodes perspectalis. The sequence continues at coordinate 7,822,397 of OX596201.1, forward strand.
TGCCCGCCGTGCCCGCCGCGCCCGCCGCGCCAGTCGCGCCCGCCGCGCTCGCCGCGCCCGGGGGCTGACTCACGACTTATTTTTGTGGTTCTTAGACGCGTATTCTTTGATGACTTCGACCGTTAATCGAGTGTTATCATTCGGCCTTATTGCAAAACTATACAGCAGTTTTCTAAAATTGGTCGGCTTATCTTTAGACTGGGTCTTAAACTAGTTTTACTTAAACTACTTTTTTTTGTAATAAGGTTGATAGACAATTATGAGTAATGAAGATAGAAAACAAAATGGTTTGCCAATTTATGCTCAAATAAAGTATAACGCTTGAGGATCGTTTTAGAATACGGTGTCTAGGTATTGTCATAGTGCTGTGATAAAACATGGTTTTGTTAATTGGTGGTTTGATGACAATATGAAATTGAAAGAAAAAGTGTATCTAAACATGTACAGAGACTGCTGTGTCGAACCGAACAATTAATGTATTTTGTTATTGTTTAATGTGAATCCGGTTTTCAATGTTAGGTACTTTAATAAGATTATAACTAGACAATACGAACTGCAAAAATATTCTTGCTCAGCCTCCATTTAAACGTTACTGGTGATCTCTTAGCCGACGACCGCGTAACAAGATTGCATAAAATAATATTTACAGATAGACTGTATTTGATATTGTTGATGGTTACTTTAGAAATGTATGGTGCTAAGAGATTTTCAGTATGTTTCAAATAAGTAATAAGGTACGATAATTTTTGCACCAAATAATGTGACGTGTTTAAACATTCTATAAAACCTACACACAGTTTTTACATCCGACACTTAGGTACGTAATAACTGTTACAAAAGGAATAAGTCAGAAAGTCATATTACGGCTGTGTCATTGACCTCCCGAACCGATTTTCTGGTATTAAATTTTAGCACATAAACTTTAGTCTCCGGCGAGACGTTACTAAAATTGCACCCACATTCATCGCAAATTTATCTTTCATGAGACTTGTAAGCCGTCGCTATATAAGGTACGCCTGACGGTCAGGACAGATAGATATCTGTCCTGACCGTCAGGCCTACCTTACATTGATCTCTATGACTTGACAGTTGACACTATGTGCGAAATTTACTAATTACTTTTAAAATCAGTTAAGTATTATTAAGGTTCCATCAGAAATCAAACTCGCATATGAATATAGACGAAAGATAAATTAGTTTTCATAGTTAAAATACTTTAAATTTTAACATGATTTATTAAAGACAAACTGGATTTCGTTTATGGATTGGAAGATGTGCAGTTAATCCACAAGAGTGTTTTAACTTGGTAAGTTCTTGCAATAAAATATTGCTAGCCACCATTTTTAAAGAAATAATAATAAAATATATATTGCGAGTATGTGCTTCATACATACAATATAATAGCCGTAGTCAGCTTGCACAGCGCCGGGTGTAGACGCGTCATTATACCTGATAGTTATTTTTGCTAACAAAATGAGGGCATCAGAAAGTGGTCGTATTACTAAACTGGGCGGGGCTAGCTAGAATGGTCTGATAAGTCAATGTTCTGTGCTTTTTAGTCACAAGGTTTTCATTTGATTGTTATATTGAATAAAAAATTGATGACTAATAACTCCCAGTCCACAATAGGGTATTTGCCTATTTTTCAAAACATGTTTAAATTTAATTATTAATCAATTTTAAGCTACCAAAAAATATTTGCATAAATAACAACGATAAAACACAAAAAAAATAATTAAAATTAAACTGCCAAACACCCATAGTCGTCACGTGGTCTGCGTGACGTCACGTTTGTCAAACAAAACAGGGTTTACAGCGCTGCCAATACAAATTCTCGACTCTACTCCCACTGCCCGCGCCAGCCGAAAATTGGGGAAATTCTCCGCAATTGGCAGCACTGAACTTGATACGTTTGACAATGTCATGTTTGAGAAACATGACGTCTCACTTCGTGATTGGCGTTTGCGGTACATACCTATCGTAAAACATATTTTAAAAACCATTATTTTATTTTATGAAAATATAAATATATGAAATTATTTTTAGAAATAAGAATGTTATTAAAATTTCTTGGCATCTAAACTAACTATATGCGAAAATTCTTTTTTTTTAGTACTACAGGCAAATAACCTTTTAAATCAATACCGTGTGGCGAAGAATTAAAAAGGGTTTTTCTAAAATATAATATGATGTCCACCAGGTGGCAGACTAAGCTGCCATTCGAATATAATTGGCACTTTTTGATGTGGTGCCGTGAAACAAACCAATCATGGCGATGTCAAGACCTTATGTTACAATTGAATATTTAAAAATTCTATTTACAATTGAGGGAGCTGATTTGAGACAAAATATGTATAATATGAATCAGCTACTACAATAAAATAAAAGTGTATAGTGCTTAGCCATGTGGTGTATATTTCATTTAAGAAACCCTCCTTCAGAAAAGCCTGCCTTCATTGACACTAATCTTAGTTCCCGGACGCACTGCAAAGCCTTTAGTCTCATAGCAATAAGTACATATAAAAAATATATAAACCTTATACATTTCCGTAGCCATAGTATATACATTGCAATAGAAGTTGAGTCGGTTTTAGGATTGGATTAATACATGCCTACGCAAGGCTATCGGTAAAGTGCTGATAGTCGCCTTATACTGCCTAACGTTCCTAGTTTATTATCTTTGAATTACGATAAATAGTAAATCGATTTTGGAATTTTATACCCGATTTGTGTTATTCGCATTGGAACGCGCACAATAGCAATGGCAATTGACATTTAGTATAGTATTGTAAATTAATGTATTGATGATTATTATTATTGTGTACAATATAAATGTGTAACTATTGTAAAATGGTTCTGAATATTGACGTGCATTAGTATTATTTGTTTTATTAATTATTAAATAGGAATGAAAAGTTACAAACGAGTAACTTTTAATATTCACAAAGATCATAAAGGATTGATTGATTTGCTACATTTGCGACTAGTGATTGTACTATTTTGTAAAAGTATAATTTCTAATGTTTATTGTTTTTATGAATAAGAAGAAAGTAACGGTATATGAATGTTAAGTTTTTCTATGGATCAATGTTTTTAAAGTAATTTCTGTATTTTTTTTTTCTTCCAAATACTATTCAGACCTATTTTTACTTATTACGACATAAGATACATACCGATTCGAAGCCTTAACTTATTCAAATATACCTATAAATAGTTCCGATAGAAATATTCAAATAACACCACACGGCACAAATATTTATTAAGGATAGATTTATGCGATTCTCGAAATTGTTCTATAGTAAGTATAAATTAATAATAAATAAAATAATATTACAAACAACCTCTTTTTGTAATCATGCCCATTTAACCTAATAAAAAAATATAATTTACTACAAATTTAATCCAGATCTAGTCCGATATGCATTCACAACTTTACAGACAGACAAACGATATTTATGTACAGAAGTCAGAAAAATAAATATTCGGACCAGCAGTTTCTGAGAGATCTAGCGCGTTTAAGCAAGCAAACGAACTCTTCAGCTTTATGTATTAGTATAGATACTGATCATATACATTTTATTGTAACAGAACTTTATTTGATGAATTCTTATTGCTGAATAAAAATTACCAATACTGACTGTCTTAAACTTTTATACTGGCAGTCGGCACAGTAGAATGTGAACGGACAAATAAGTACCGAATCCGCGCATCATAGACACAATGCTTCACAATGAATGAATGCCCACTCGACTGAATTGATAAGTGGGTTGTACCGCTCGCGTGGGGAGCCGCGCGTGGCCGCCCGCCCGCCGCCGCGCGCCCTGGGGATGACGGGAACGCACTCGCTGCTATTCCGTTGAGTACTCTGCCTATTTTTGTATGTCCGTTCAGATACAGATATCATTTTTACTAAAGTAATTAAATGTAATGTTAGTGAGCAAAATATATTTTGTTTAATAATTTATAATCGTTGCATAAGTAAATGATTATATAGGATAATATATCTAAATTGTAACTTATCATTTTATAAACCGAGTTGCAGTTTTATTATTAAAGAAATAAATATTTTTATTTTAACTATATATGTACAAATATTTGTATATATAAATAGATACTTGCAACAACATACCACAGCCCTCATATTGTATTAACATGAATTTTATATTAGATACAGTCAGGAAAATGAAAACAAAAAAGGATCAAAGAAATTTTAAAAAAAATATTCTTTATTAGTAAGTACCTATATTTTGTATTAACAATAAAGTTAGCTAAGAGAAAAACGGTTAAAACAATTTTCATTAAATTGGTAGGTAATAAAATTAATGCGAAAATGGTTCGGTTCTGTTCCGCCGCCTGAACGTTAGTCTGTGGCGGGTCAGTGCAAGGCGGCGGCGCGCTCGCCTGACCACTGTCCGCGCGGCGGGCCGGCGGCGGCGGCGGTCGCTCCATTCTGTCGCGGACGCAGCTCGAGAGCTCCCCTGCGTGACGCGCCGCGCTCCGTCCGCACGGGGATACGCGCACCGGGTCGCACTTCCCGCCAAAATTACGCGCACTTTTTATTTTTAATTTTTTGTTTGTGGTCAAAGTGTAAAACTTTGGTTGCTTTTTTAAATTGTTTTGTGATGCGTTATTTTATTTTGCTTTTAGTTTTGTTCTTTGTGTTTTTTTTTAATTCGTCTGAGGGGATCCGATGGCTGTAAGTAATCATTATTTATTTTTATTATAACCACATTTTTACAACTATGTACTTAATGTAAGCATATTGCTGTATAATACATAAGTACTATTTTTGCGGTATCTCAAATGTTGTGTAATACTTTCATTTTTTAAGTATATAGGTACATAATACTTATTAATTAATATAAATGGCGATGTCGTCTTGCCAATACCACAAACGTTGCCCGTCGAAACTTATTCACAGATTTGGTAACTTATTCAACAAGTGCGGCGAATCGGCCGTCATTATTATTCCTTTCGGAAAATTGACGATGAAATCGACCGCAAACTTTAAACCTTTGAACTGTACTTACTCTACCCGCTTATTGCCCATGTATATATATAAAAGATAAGAACGTTCTATTTGATAAAATCTCTACCTTAATATTTTAGGTATTCGATTGACGTATCTTCAATATCTTTGTCTCTACGCTCTTTCTAGATAATAAATACCTATAAAATAATTGATCAAGAATCATTTTTGAACTTTTATGTCCTTACAACAAATAAGCCTCCGCATGCGCAATTTTTTCTACATGTATTGGGAAGTGTTTATTTTTTTCGGATGAGTTCAAGCCTACTTAATGTAGAACCCGGTTAATACTACTGTTTATCTGTTTCAAGTCGGTATAGGCAGTTACACATGGGGCCACAAACAGTAAGATACTTAAACAATTACATATTGAATAAAAGGTACCTAATAGTAATACCTATGTACTATTTTTTATTTTTATTTTATAAATTTAAAAAAAGTATTGCTAGCAGGATATAAAACATGACATATAAGACATGGGCAATCATATTATTTATCTGTTTATCACTCAAGGTTTAGCGCAAATGCATTCCCCGCGTAAAAAAAAAAAGGCATATGGTTTAGAGAAAAAATAGCGAAGGTTTTTTATCTTGTTCCGTGGCACAATTAGGATGTTCGGCATGAAATTATTTTTTCTCTCGGTCCAATCAATACGCATGTAAGTATGTATCAAAAATACCATGTCACAGGTAATCTGCTCTAGAATATATTAAGGTACTTGTACTATTTTTTCTTTTATACATACATACATAACATCACGCCCATAATCCCCGAAGTGGTAGGCAGAGTCAAAGTGACAGCCGCCCCTTTAACCACATTCAGCCACAAATAAAACTGGGCTGGGTTAGATGGAAAATTGTGAAAAAGTACTCTATCACATACCCAAAGCCCCATATATCATTAGTGGCCTTTTACGACATGCTAGACAAGAAACACAGTTGGCACATTCTTTTTAAGTCCCAGACTAACACAGGACAATAAAGCGTATAGAAACATCCGTACACTCAGCTATATAATAATCCACTACTAAAGCTAAAGATCGCCTATAAACCCCACTAATTGATTTTAATCATAGACTGAAATTTCATGTCTCATATCGTGGCGGCCTAAGTAATCTTTTGAGCGACACCCACCTACAGGATGCCATTAAGTAAATTAAAATACCTTTACCTTAAATACCTAAGTATACCTTTCTTTATTACTTTGCAATCGTTGCTCGGTAACTTCTACTTTTAGCAATAGTTTCTGAGATTAAATTTTTTTACGGATTTGTAACTGTGTCCTATTTTTATGTATTATGGAGCTTATTACGCCAGTTCTAAAAGGCTTCGATCCATGGACTCCTAAAATTCTCAATCCCATAGCTCTCGGTGATTGTATATATTTTAATATATTAAAAAGCCTGAGTAATTTCGTAGGCAAAAATTAATCAATCATCTATCAAAAATGAATCGTCAATCTCTATCCTTCCTCTATCTGACTCCGAAGTCTTTGTTAATAGTGTGCTGGATGGCTGTAAATATTAATAAAAAATATTTTTGTGGGTTATGTAAGTATTCACATCAAGGGTATATCTAAATGGTACCCATTTACATCCCCAACGTCTTTTAAAATATTAATTTCTCATACTCAAGAAGAATACCTACCTTTTTTCCCAGCCAGATAGTGAAACCGCCAGACGGAGAATTTAACGGTAAACATAGGTTTAGGAAGAAGTGTTTATATATTTCATTCACTAAATAGTAGTCTGTAAACCGTGTAGTATGACATCATACAAATAAACACGGGCCATCGATCACCGAGACGAGTGGAGTCTGGTGTACGTCGGCGTATTGACACGGCTCTTTCGCCACCCATCCGTCGGCACTCGGCTGCAGCCTGGCCGGTTGCTGTGATCTCGGCCTACACGTCACAATCGGTTCACACGAGCTTCTATTTATGTTTATTCCACTTCATTGATGATATTCTCATAGAGAGAAATTTGTGATCTAAAAACTAAAGCCGTCGCGTCGCATTGGTTAAAATCTGTCCAATTGTTATTTCCATATTCTAGTAGGTAGGTATCTGGCCCATTGGTTTTTAAATAATAACACTAGTCGTATTTGAGATTTATAATTTCCGGTATACGGAGAAAAAAAAAATTATAATAAAGTGCTATTTCATTAAATATTAAATATTAATGTTTTACCAAAGTTAAAACCTCTGCCGTCAAAAAAATCAAGTTAAGGGATAGGGAACCTATTTCATACGAGGAGGTATCCAAGTAATCAAAGCTCATCTTAATTAAATGTTACCTCTATAATCTAAAAAAATTGATACCTATTAAAAGGTAGGATAAAAGGATCATTGCCGAAAATTGCAGCCAGTAAATTATCACTGCAAATAAAAAAAAATAATAAAATGCTGGACACGGTTATGGTATTGTGTCCGTCAACTTAACCCCTTTTTTATTATGTGCGATAAAGTTACATACTTATTATGTTATCCTATCGCGAGCCTTTATAGATATATATATATACTTCAAGTCCAATGTTACGTTAGATAGATAAGAAATATTGTTAACATTTGAGGTATCATCATGTCCATTACACAATGTCCTCCTCTTTAAAATGTCGTCTAGCTTAAATCTTGTGACGGTGCCCCGTATCTGCAGAATGCAGCAGCATAATTTTGAATTTAGGAACTGTTGATTATGTCGCGAAATATGTTTAAGATAATATTATCTCTGAAGTGTCAGTTGGAATTAGTGATAAAAGGACTTGAGGTTTTAAGCTCTTAAAAGGAATTTACCTCAAGTCATGACGGTTTACAACTCAATGAGTCTTCAAACCCTGAACCCTAAGCCTTATTTGAGCCTAAGACTGTGACTCGAGGCCTATTTAAAGACTGAATCAATTTGAAATGACTCCGAGTTTTAAACGACTCAGTCTCAACGAAAGGGTTCGAACCCTTTTAAAACGACTTGGTTCGCGAGAGTCTTAAGTCGTGAGGCGCTCATACTCGTATACGTTCTAGAATGAATGTGGATATCTTGTGGATAATGTGGATTATAAAAAGTAAAAGGGGCATATACACAGTTTTTGGTCTATTTTTACCGTTCTTGCATTATTTTATCATAATCTCATGTTAAACAGCTCATAACATGTTAGACGACTCGAGTTCTTTACTTAAAGGCTTGCGACTAAGTCTTAACTTTTATTAAAATACTCAAGTCGCTTTATTTCAGAGTTGCAACTCTAATAACTGAAGTCATTTTACATTAGAAAAAAGGCTCAAGCCGTATTTTTTGAGTTGAGTCCTAAAAATTGAGGCTCTTGAGGAGTCTTAATTAAATAGATTAACAAACCTCAAGTCCTTTCATCACTAGTTTGAATAGTCCACCGCGAATGGGTACATTTAGAATACAAACTTTTTATTGTTTAGAAGATACTTTCAGGGTGTCGCGTTTATTTTCGACAGTGCCGTGCGACAATAGGTACCTACAATCACTAAAGAAGACTTGAGAATTATATCAAACATTTGCCGTGTTTTATTTGCAACAAGAATTGGTGATTCGTATTCTACACATTTACAATCCCTATATCTATTTCAAGGCGAAATGCTATACTACTTACTTATTATATGTACCATATGTATTGAAGATACAGCGACAGACATATTTTTGTTATAAAATATGTATTTACCTATAGAACAAATCACCTCAAACAAATTTTAACTTTTGCTTTACAGCTCGTATCTAACATTACTCCCCGCAAACAACATGATATAACAATGTAAGTACCTAATGGCTCCACACACAATTTCCCAATAATTATTCGTTGTTAAATCTGTGTGAGGTCAGGTCTAATGATGTAACTCCACTAACGCGCGATGTTTTGTGTTCTTTTATCTATTTCTGACACAGAACAGAAAAAACTCAATATCTATTCCGTGATTTCTGATGCACTATCATAGGCTGAAGCATCGGGTATGCATAAGCAGAGCATATCCTATGTACATAGATTTTATTTCAGTACATGCCTGTGGTTGCTTCTTTTAATCCTTAACTCTAGCGACGTCATCTGCTGTTATCTATAAGTACTTATAATAAATCTGTAGAGAGGTCAATTCTGTACATGAAATATATTTTCAAAATAACTATCAGGGAGTGATTAGTGATCGATACTGATGCCAAAAATGCAATCAGTAAAATTTTTGTCTGTCTGTCTGTCTGTCTGTATGTTCCTTATAGAAATAAAAACTACTCGACGGATTTTAACGAAACTTGGTACAATTATTCTTCATACTCCTGGGCAGGTTATAGTATACTTTTCATCACGCTACAATCAATAGGAGCAGAGTAGTGAAGGGAAATGTTGTGAAAACGGGAGAAGTTACTCCATTTTTTAAGCTTCCGTCGCGTGACGGAAATAGTCTTTATAATATTAACCATAAACGCGGGTGACACCGCTGGCACAGCTAGTACAAAATAAATGTTTAAGCATGCATTATGTATATGTACAAAATACAAGGTAAATTTTAGTATACAATGTTCTTTTTAGTTTATGCGAAACCAACGTACTTATTTAACTCATTATTATCTGAGTATGTACCTACCTGTTTTTTTTAATTGGGGAATATCCCACGAGCCTTCACCCTCTGCTTGAGGAAACAGAGGGCGGTGTGTCGGACTCGAACCGACTAAAACCCTAATATTGCTTCCCGAGGCGCAGTTCCGGAGGAGCCGGTATCCCCACTACCGGGACTATACGGCAGCTCCTTCGGTGGTGCGCGTGCCGCACGGCGCGGCTCAACTCGTGTGGCTTTGGTCGATGTTGTGTATCCCACGGCCGTTAGGCGTCGGATGCACAACACCGAGCACGCGCGCAACGTCGAGACGTGCTAGGCCACCCAGCATGTCTCAACCCTCGCCCAGGAATCGGACGCCGAGCGTCCCCGCGACCGGCATCGTGGGCACACTCTCGCGCTGTGACCTCTGCTATACCAGAGGGACACGCGGAGAGTGTCTCGTCGGGGGGCCTTCCATCTGGCGCTCCAAATTGTAGGCGAGGCCCCGTACGCGCGGGAGTGCTAGTGCCTCCCGCGCCCACCGCAACGCATTGGCAGTGCGTCCCTGCCGGACAGGGAGGCGGGCAACGACAACACCCAGCTCCTCCTTTTCCTCGGCAATCCTAGTCCGGCCGCAGGCAAAGCTGCTGCCAGTGCCGCGACTGGCTGGCATGACATCAGTCGCGGCCCACCTCGGGGTCCCTCTTAGCTTCAGCTCTGGATGGTTCTAGTCCAGAGCTTACTAAGCCTCCCCGGTACGACAAACCGAGGACCCGGGGGGTACAACCTCTTCTTTGAAATTTGATTTTTTTGTTTATTACTAATCTGCGAAATTGAGTCAGTATCTGTTACTTATTTTCCATAATGGACCCAGTTTGAGTTTGAGGTCAATCAAACCTCTTTAATAACTTTATACTTTTTATTATTTTTCATGTAGTTAAACTAATAGCTGTACCTTTTGTAATAATTAAAGCATGAATTTGTATTGCAGCACTATTTTATTTATATAAAAGCACTCCCTATTCCATGATTAATTATGTATTAAATTCCTAGGTATCTAGCCTATACTTAGGAATTTTGTTTATGTATACTTTTTCCATTTTACATACGCCGGGCGGAGTCGTTTTCGAATAGGGCAATGTAAAATGTGTAGCTTTTAAATAATGAACACAAAATGCGTCGGGAATGCGTTGGACGCCAACCTTTACAGAGCACGGCTCAGCAACGCCGACGCGCAACTGCCCGTCCATCGGCGCTCCCTAATTGAACATTGCACTAATGAGCGCGCAGTTCGGCTGCACCCGCAATTGTGCGCCGAGATTACACCCGGAAATATCCCGGAAAATCCAAGCCCTCCAACCCGATTTTCAACAATCGTTGCAATTATTTCACGATTAGGCTCCGAGAGCGCGGCTTTCGTCGTAAGCCGATTACCAATGCTGTAATACCCGAGTGTATCAAGTTCATAAAATAATAGGTAGGCACCATATAAGCTATATAGAGACATGCCTCGTTATTTTAAAAATGTAATGTTATAAAAAATTATAAAAATATTAAAACTTTTGGTTCTTATTGTCGCGGTACAAGAACCTGGGAAGCGTAGTGCCTACGTACTAAAACTAACCTCTGTGGAATTTTAATGGCCAATATAAATTTGAATGAATTCATATTATGTAGCAGAGAGAAGCAACAAACTAATGCTGCTGTCGTTTTTAATTATAAGTACTTATGTAAACCCATTTTCCTATAAAAGCTCTTCTTTTGAGGTCTTCTTCCCACACCTTAATTAGAATTACATAATAATAGACCACTTTCAGGACCAAATCGAAAATCATCAAATCTGGAGGGCAGTTACTTTAGGTAAAAAGGGAGGTAGGTACTTCACATAATCGAGCTCGATCAGTTTACCGTGGTCAATGAATATTTACGGTACCTTTATGTAGATGCTTAATTCTACCGGAACATTTAGAGGAATAATTTTGTATTCATGTTTACGGATCCGGATTAGAGAGATTGAAATACATAGTAGGTAATTTGAATTGGTAGATAGAATAGACTCCGCAAAAGGATTTATTTGATGATTCCTACATAATTCTACGTAAGTAGGTATACCTATAACATAAGTAGGTACAGCTTTTTTGAATACATACAGACCTACTAATTGTTTTCTTTGAATCCCAAATGCCATCTCAGGTAAACGTGTAGAATAAAAATTACAACACGTAGAAAACCAATCCCAATTACAAAAAGTATTTTAATACCTAGTACCTAACTGGAACAATCAGCGTTATAACAATGCTATGTACGCGTCGCATAATAAAAGATACCTACTTAAAGAAATAATCGGGATTTCCAAAACTAGTTAGGTAAGGTACGGGTACATTGCTACTATAGATAGTTTTATGCTTGAAATGTCCCAAATATAAAATCCAATATTCTACCTGCGTGTATCAATAAGTAACCGCTGTGATTCGCCTCGCCATGAGTGGGCTCTGAGCGAAAGGTCCGCGGAGACGGTCGTGAAGCGCTCAGTTCTCGCTGAGTAGGCAAGGGCCGTGTGTGGCAGACCGAAAAAATAATTTCCTTCGGCCGAGTTCCCACTGTGACTTTTCCAGGCGGCCGTCTCTTGCATCTGGCGGGACCTATTATTAGGGGACGGCTCTTAATGCTTTCTTAGGTATTTTTATATGGCTACCCGTCTTAGTTTTTACGATTGTGATTTTTATTGAATTCCCCCTTCAGCGCTGTGTAGGTGCCAGCCGTATATGCCTGCGGACGAAGGTGAAATACGAGCCACTTTCCCGGATTTATTTTATTGCAGTGTTCAACACATTTCCTCGGATTTTATATTTTTCTGTAACATGGAAACTGCTTTTCCGCAATATTGTTCATGCGCTGCTAAAACTATTTTTTTAGGAAGGCAATACGTAGATATTAAAGTAGATATTCTGTATTTCATATATCAACTTACCCTAACAAGACATAGATTTAGATTACAAAACACAGATCTACTGATAAATAACACAATCAATAAAATGAATTGACCGAGTTTTTTTTTGTTTAATAAATAACTAATCTCATAAATAAAAACACGTGTATAGAGATCTCCGGTAACATATCATGGGTAGTGTGACAACTTACAATGATAAAGTGATCGAATCAGGGAAATGACAAATGCTTGTTGTTCGGTTCTTTGGTCTCACTCTATAGGTCCTTATTTATGGTTTTGCAAACATCGCATTATTTATCAAAGTTATCTAAGTAAATAATGACGTTTAAATATGTACTGATAATATAATTTCTAATTGAAAAACTGACCATGAATTGAACGTCACAATACTGTTAACATAAACTAGGTAACAATAAATCAGAAGTTCCTAATTTATAAATAAATGGAGCGTTTTTCGAGACTGAGCCATAATTCAAGTTGCAGGCTTAGTTTGTCGATTGTTTACGGCTTCACGGGAGGCGAAACTTTGAGGGTAAGATTACACGTGTAACCTTATAGTACGCCGACAACTTTGCATCTTCGCTAGGCTTTAGGGAAGGTGCACTACACCGGACGGGTTCTTTGGTGAACTGCTTCAAAGTTTATCAAGTAGTCTGCACAGTGTTTATTAATTAGGTACTAAATGTTTATACTGGCGGATTAGCAACGTGATCAGATAAAATAGGTGCCCTGCACAAGGGCTTAAAATATCCATCCATACAGGCAGAGGTATCTACCACCTATGTACAACAAAGTAAAAGATTATATGTATGCAATTCCCATAAGTTACTTTGAAAATAGTAGATAGGTAATCTTCTTTGGTAAAAAGTCTTTGAGTCATCCAGTGCAATAGTGTTGCAAGTTGGATTGGAAGCAGTAAGTATTGTTTTTTATTTGTGTCATATTTAGTATGAGTTTTCAGTAAGTACTAAGAATCCATAGGGCACTAGAATGAACATATTGAGTAGAGAGCGGCATGCAACACATGGACTCTTGAGAATGTCTTCCAAAAAAAAAAATAACCATACGTCGAGGATGGATCTTGAAATCATGCGAACAAATCAATTAATTTCCAGGAATAGAACATCGTCCCATCGATACGTATCGCATCGCATCCTCAATTTATCTTAGCTGGGTAAGGAACATGCCGACTGTCCGAGAGCGTCGCGCGATTGTGTTCGCGGTCGCCGTGCCCGCAGCGATACATCTGCCCAATAAGCGCAACAAATCGAGATGTGCACGATTCATTTGATCTGACACAAATTTATCCGCACCGCAGCGGTCTTTATTTACGCCGACGACGATGTTCAGTTGTCCTGACAAATTCATAAATTACCGACATCCTCACGGGCTCTTCCATTTTTATTTTAGTCGCAACTTCTTGCTCGGCCGTATCGACGTCGGGCGGGCTCTTTGAAGTACGCCTCATTAATCTACTCAGTTCAATGGAAGAGTTTCTAGTTTAATCCTGTTTCTTTAATGAAGTTTTTTATATTTAAAATTAAACCAACAGAAATGAATAACTATTTCTTTTTTGTTTACAATTAAAAGTAAGACTGGCAATGGGTTAATATGATTGCGAATAGTAATGACTAACTATAAGCATGTAAAACGATATTTTTACTAACCATATTGGTTATTTATTTATTTAGATAATTTATGTTTTTGTAAGCTAAATCAAAAACTGCATCTTTACTATTTAGCTCTATATAAACAAGCTCATTAATACAGCTAGAGTACCACGGATACATAATTATCTATTAATGAATAGAGCAGGTCTGTGCAATCCTGTGAAGAGATCATAGTCGTACTTGTACTTAACAAGTCGCAAGATGTAGTCCTTAAGAATGCGAGGCGACATGCAGTCTCACTATACGCATCGCCATTCTACTGGCGGTAGGCAGCCACATCACATAGGTGCCGTGTCGCCTGTCGCCACGTGACTCACCCGCGGACTCACCGCGCCCGCCCTACAATCACGTCTCCGCCTACCGCTTGTCCCGGGACTTCGATACTTTTTGTTCGTTTTGCTACATTGTAACACGACGTTTCGACACGCGCTAACTACTGAAGTATTTGTGCTACGCGGTCTTTATAAGATATGCACATAAAGATACTCCCGGTATCGTTGTTGCAGGCTAATGTGTAATTATTGAGGTAAGTTTAATAAATACCCCGGTTTTTTTATACTTATACCTAATCTATCTATATATACCTATTTAAAAACCATCAAAGAGTAATATCTTTTTACATTATTACATCATAGCACTTGCTGCCGTTTTGACTCTACCTACCCCTGCGGGGATTATGGGCGTGATGTTATGTATGTTATGTATAATATAGGTACATCACGGCAAACAACAATTAAACGTTTTTTTATGACTTCAAAATGCTTTGCACATAATAAGAGAAACCTTACATTTCCCGCAGTCTGTAAACATATTTCAAATTAAAAATTAATTTTATTTTCACGGCTGCGGACACTTATTTAGCTATTAGCGAGATAAGGCACGACACGCTTCCCGGCTCCCCTCGCGGCTTGCAAAAAAAACGGCCAAACGTTATAAATGCAAATCTGCAACACTTCTGCGAACATAGGATTAATTTGACAAGATTTATTGAAGCTTCTTGTCCGTCTACATGCGACGCACAATTTCCAAGTGTCGGAAATAGCTTTTGAAAACACAACATTTGCGTGATGACGCTGATTTATTTATTTCCATTTAGAGGTAGGAAATGTACTTACTAAACGTCGATTTCATATCCTAAATTGCTTTCGCACAATTAATAATTCAATTGTTTAATTAGGTAAGTATTCTTTAAATCTCTATCAGTAATAAAATGGTTTTTAAAGTTGTATATTGGTATTATTGATACCTAATATTGATAAAAGTTTCCTCACTGAAAATTTAAAGTGTTCACGCCCACAAGCCACAAGTTCACAGTTACACCAATAAAATGTTACAATTGTTCGAGCGAACGTGACGACTTAGACAAATCGACGTTGTATTGGACAATTTGTCGAATAATCCCTGCATTTGTTTCAATTATTTGGCTCCCTGCTTGATGGCCGTTTTACCTACATTCAAACCGTGAAAGGGATTTGTCGACGCGTGTTTGGAATCTGCATTGAATATTATACGTAATTAAACTAATAGGTATTCACGCATTGTTCGCGTTTTACGTTCGGGCCCGGCCTCATATTATATTCTATTGTAATTGCTGTACGTTTTATGGTAATACCGTACATTTACTTTAACAGGTTCAGATTGGCTTTGTTTCATTATTTGCAGATCAAACCGACGCGTGCCCCGCATAACATAGTATTTAGTTAGGATGCGTTTGATATACATTATATTTATATACAAGTATTACTATTAATAGTAAAATGTTACAAGCTACTACGGAATGTCGCCATCCGCCAATTCGGAACTGTCGCCAGAGATCTAAGAGACAGCAAACTCAGCAGCGGAAAATCTTTTGTTTATCGCGCGATTTGGCAACAACGACAAAGCACTTACAATATTTATGGCATGTGTGATAAATCAGTCATGCGAAAAACGATTCCACTTATGTGATTGACTGTAGTGAAAAAATATTGTGTTTAATGTTGTCCAAAGTAAGACACGTGTATTAAAAATGCCGGGAGTGATGTACAATATCTAGTACCTACCTATTGTGTTTATACCAGCACCTACCATCTATCTGTAATAAATTGACAAAGGCTTTTTGATTACCTTCAAAAGTCTTCACTTGTAATAGCTAACTAAAACAATTTTATATTCACGATATAAGTAGGTATGTCTACTTGCCTGCCAATAAAGTTCTCAACTGGATTAAATTAGCATGGAAGAATAAAGTTCAACACAAGTTTCGTAGCCGTAAAATAAACTTATTCCTATAACTCCTTGTTAGACTTTCGAAATGAATAGTTTATAGAGCTTTAATTTTCTTAAAGTCTCCTTAAGCTTTTTGTTATTTTTGGAGGAGTTTTGTAGGTACCTACCTATTCTTAATACTATTATAAAAAAATAAAGGAGTTGCTAAATCAGCCATACCTACATTTAATAATGAATATCAAATTCCTACGACGATAACCCACCTTAACAACCAAACAACTACCTGACCCGAAAACATTTTATGTAAGGTGCTAGAGAGGATCGCTCTCCTTAGCGGGTAAAAAACATCTTCGGGGGCGTGCCAGGACGCCGGCACATTAAATTAAAGCCTTTAATCTTGATTAATAACACCGATTAGTTATACTCAGTATATGCCTGTGTCGAATGGCTAATAATTAGGGTATCATTGTCCCGTGTTTAATGAACCGTGGCGACTTGCTGCGCCGCGGCGGGTGCCTGCCCCTTGCGTCTGATTGTTACAAATCGAGATTTCTTTCGCTCATATACACAATCAGGCAGACTTGTCGCAGAGAAAATAGTTCGGCACATTGATGTGGGCTCGGAAATGACTCGGCATTTCGACATTTCAAACAGATGCGGGGAATTTTAGTTGGATTCTCAACAGATTTCGTACAAATGTTGTAACGTTATTGACAATTTATAGATATTCTACTAATATCACTAATCCTGAAAGTAGGTAAACTCATATAAAGCGTCATGACGCTTTGTCTTTGTGGGTTAAAAAACATTACAAGGGTTCTAAATATATTTTATGCGCGACACATACATAACTAGTATGTATATGTAGGTATGTATAGGTAAATAGCTATACAACATATACATACATACCTTACCTAGCTATAAATTGTAGCCCCAAAGTCTTGTCTTGGGAAAATACCCAACTAACAACGTACCGTTCAAGTGAACAGATCAATCAACCCTTGCGTCTAAATCGCTACACAAAAGTCACGTTCGTATCAGCGTAGTTTCCTTTTAAAGTAGGTGTGTGCTGCGGCCGGCGCTGGGCGCACGCACGCTGCGACAATCATACTGCATTTAATCATCATTAAAGCGGAATCAGCCGCCGCTGCAGCCGCGTCAGCTGTAATGCCCCCTGTAACGTTTTTGTCGGGGTTTAGACGAGCTTTTTAAAACGAATTTTCGCGGCTATCGGACACAGCCAGCTATTTAGAATTCATTTTGCGGACTAATTTTTGCGCTCGTAACGCCCGAACTCGTTTCGGTAAGTGTTTATGGAAAGTTAAATGTAATAATAAACGCTAAGCATTTTGGTACAAGCTTGCATACAACGTCAACAAATTAATTACGTTGGAAACTTGAAACATACATTTACTTTGTTCAACATTTTCATTACAATAACTCTTTTGTCCCATATTGCGCGTCCAAATGCGGGTTTGACTGCTGAACTGCACATGACCCTTTTACCAGTAATAATAGGAACTTACTTTGTAACTTGACGGATCATTTTAAAATTATCTGCATACACGAAATACAAAGCAGCCCATGAAAAAGCTCGGCGATCTTTTGTATGGCACGACCAGTTATGACAAAGCGAATTCCCCACCCCTCTATGCGGTTCTTTGTCTACTAGATCGAGATAGACGCGTAAATTCGATACGGGAATTATTTTATTAGATCCAACGTACACGTGCGCGGCGTGACGAATGCGATAATGCCCCCGGGCCGCGGACAGAACAATCGCATTCCACATGAATTAACCATAATAGAGACACGGCTCCGGAAGCTTTGTGCCCGTAACACCGTGTCTCGATGTCCGGAGTCATTGCTAATTTAATGCCATTACGTAGTTGTGCGAACCCGCAGGCCGCTTGGTACGCGGTAACCCTGGTTCGGCATTGCCGCGGAGTGCGCGCTTACCCCGTACTGACGTCATCCAATAAAACCAGCTACGAAACTTTATGCTTTGATTGGCATAAAAATAAAGTAGTTACGTTAACTGCGACTGTGCGGTTCTGTGCACCACTCGATTGTCGTACGAAGGCTAACTTATCAAATCAAACCATGGCCTCATCGCGCCTTGACGTCATAGAAATAGAAATAGAAATTTCTTAATTCATGTAGGCTCCACAAAAGGAAGCTCCAAGAAAGATATACGGTGTTCGAATACATAGTACCTATTAAGACAATGCGGGTATATATGCACGAAAACAATTAGGTATGTACTTAAATTGCATTCCATTCTCATCAGAATATTAAAAAACTGTCGACCTCACCAGCGATAAGGATACACATTTACCTACTCAGTTACTAAGGAAGTAACTCAAACTCAAACTCAAAATATCTTTATTTACGTAGACATCAAAAAAGCACTTGTAAATCGTCAAGTACAAAATAGAACAATTTGATCTACCACCGGTTCGGAATGTCGCATCTACCGAGAAGAAACCGGCAAGAAACTCAGTAGTTACTCTTTTCAATGCCAGATTGAATATAAAAAATCGTTAAATATTAATTTACAGATCAAATTAATATTTATACCAAGTCATTCAGTTAATGTTCGTTGAAGATTTAGCCGAGTATTATTACAAAGTAAAAAGTAAATCACAGCAGACCCAACCTCTAACATTTAGGTCGTAAACTCCTGAAGCTTTCACAGCTACGAAAGCGTAATAACTAGCTCGTCATTAATTCAGGCAAATTGACACTAATATTATTATGAATAATGAACCTATTGAAGTTGTTAATTCTACTACGTTCCTTGGAATCACAATAGATTCAAAACTTCAATGGGCTCCCCATATTGCTGCCCTGGCAGGGAGACTTAGTTCAGCTGCATATGCAGTGAGAAAAATAAGGAGTCTAACTGATATTGAAACGGCAAGGTTGGTATATTTCAGTTACTTTCACAGTGTGATGTCATATGGTCTGCTGCTGTGGGGATCTGCGGCCGATATTCAAGCCATTTTTATATTGCAGAAAAGAGCCATCAGGGCCATATACGGCCTCAGACCACGTGATTCACTTAGAGAAATATTTAAGGAAATCAATATTTTAACAATAGCCTCGCAGTTCATTCTGGACTGTATCATGTATGTGTACAAAAACATACACATGTTTGCTAAAAAATCAGATACACATACTTTTAACACTAGGAATAAACACAAGCTTG
This sequence comes from Glyphodes perspectalis, assembly GCA_951394215.1. Taxonomy (NCBI): domain Eukaryota; kingdom Metazoa; phylum Arthropoda; class Insecta; order Lepidoptera; family Crambidae; genus Glyphodes; species Glyphodes perspectalis. The sequence goes on from OX596201.1 coordinate 7,842,013, forward strand.
CTGTTCCAAGTTATAGACTTCATAGGAGTGGTAATTCTTTTATTGGTCTAAGTATCAAAATGTTTAATAAGCTGCCACAAAGTCTCACTGATCTACCTGAGCATAAGTTTAAATTATATATTAAAACTTGTTTGATTAAAAAGGGCTACTATAAGGTAGAAGATTATTTTAATGATAAGAATATATGGCCAGTCGCATAATGGGCTGTTCGTCTGCACTGATAGATTTAAATTGACAAAAAAAAATATTGTAACTACATAATAGCTATTAAGTCTTGGCATTTAAAAGAGTAACTATCGAGTTTCTTGCCGGTTTCTTCTCGGTAGAATCTGCTGTTTGAACCGGTTTATTTTTATATTTATTTTGTTCTGACGATTTATAAGTGCTTTTTGTAAGCCTATATAAATAAAGATCATTTCATTTCATTTCATTTCATTTCATTATGCTTTCGTAGCTGTGAAAGCTTCAGAACAAGCATGCTGATACGTTACCTACATAGTTTTTTGAACACATGTTCGTGTAGTGGCTACCAAATGCCGATATCAAATTAGGGCCTTATCGTGTCCAGTTGGAGTCCCTTTGTCATACGACAAATGCTTTTCCCGTAGCAGCCCGATAAATTCCAGAGACGCATGCAAATCGTGCGCTTCTTGTAACCCTATCCGTCAAAACAGAACCTCACATCTTGTCTTACAAGAACTACGACTGCAGAACTCCATCTCGTAGTTCTGTGATTTATTGCTGTGATATGTAGCAGATGAATTGCTACACATTTTAAAATGGATGCATAATACGGGCGCCACGTAGAGCTCGGCGCCATGATTGTCGCTCGCATGCCAGCCTATCGACTATCAAACCGCGCTCCCGTCGCGTCCTGACGTTCAGTGACGTCGCGTGCGCCCCTAATCCCCCGAAGCATTACACAGATATCGGCTTTCCTAGCGAAACAGGCCAATTATTCATGCCACAGCAACAGTGTTCGACATTTTGTATAGCATTCCCCAACGTATTTTACTATCTACAGATATGGGTTAGCTTGTATTCTGTGTTAGTATGTTTGTTTATTTCCTATTATTACTGTAATTACAAATTACATAATTCGATGGACTTATACTAAGTGGTGGTTGGAAAAACTGAAGAATCAATTTACTTTGCCACATTTCTTTACCAAATTTAAAAACCAAACATAATAAATAATATAACACATAGATATATACGCATATGCTATGAATTAGCATTTGCGTTTAAAGCGGAAATTGTAATATCGATTGACCGCATGGTAGGTGGTGCACATCTAATGCATAAATAACGAGATGGCAATTTAGGAGCCCTACAGAACCAACATCTAATTAGCCCGCTCCATGACTCACACAAAGCTCCAAAGCGGGTTTTTCATTAGGTAGGTACTTATTCAATATTCAAAACCGCTTTTAAGCATAACTACCCGTAAGATTTCCAATCTGTTTGGTAACAAACCCAGACTTATTACATTCACTAGTTAACATGGATGAATTATAAAGGCAATTGCGTAATATTTGGGCCGTCTCAGCTATACTGGGACAAAGCTCCCCTGACAACAAACGTCGGTAACGCGTGTCCTTGGCAGGCACAGCGAAACGTCAATGGAATTTAATATTCCGTCTACGATAACCCAGTTATCGTAACGTAAACTGTGTATAAAAAGCGGCAAGTACGGAGGGCATCCCTCGGCGCGGGTAGTGCCGCTCGCCCGCCCGCCGCCGCCGCACGTAAGCTCCGTCCCACCAACTTGCTACGCACGCACCCTGCACTTTATACTCACGCCCTATATCATATTATTCTTTGCACAACATACACGTATTTAATACATTTATAAAATACTTTTTCAAACTACATACCTACCTAAGGATGGACTGATACTTAAATAATCTTAAAGCACAGTTAGTACCTATAAAGTAAAAATTAACAAATAATTTTACCAAGACATAAAAAATACTGCCGATATACGGGCTGCTTTTAGAAAAAAATTTTTTTTTATTAAGATATAGCCTAAATAAAGCTTAAACATTTTGTTGCAGCCCAACACAAAATTAAAAAGCTCTTATTCTTGAGAATAATGAGGAGGCTCTGTGTCCTAAAATGAGTTTGTTCGTTGACTTGCGTCAGATCAAGTCATCAGTAACAAACCTATCAGAAATGGTTGATAAGATCTCATCTTCTGTATCTAAAGACAAGAAACCAGAAACTATTCCTAAAAAGGAGCCTTCAGTACTATACGGCAGTATGTATAAGCCCACGACACTCGGTTTTGGCGTCCGTTTCTCCAGTCAAGAGGATGTATTTCGGGACATGCCTTCATCAAGGTTGAGAAGTCACATGTCTCTTCCTAATCTGGGAAAAGCTGAACCCGGCTTCGAAAGACCGTCTACATCCAGAGATGATCGTCCAAAAATTGAGGAAATAGACGACGAAAAAAGTGACAGCACAGGAAAACCTCTCCTACAGCTGTCGCCGGATGAGCTCAGCGACTGGATCGTCGCGACGCTAAATAAGCGGCCAAACTTCGATGATACTGGTGACACCCACCCCATGGATTTTATAGAAACTGTGAAGTATTATATTTCTGAATTAAATATGACTCAAGATAAGCAGCTACCGTTTATTATATCATGCCTAGACGGCGTGCCGTTAATGTGGGCTCGGTGTTTCAGACACGAATTTAAAGACGTCGAGGGCTTTTACAGTGCGTTCGAGCAGGAGTTCTGGGGCCCAGATAGGCAGAAGTCAGTGCTTTACGACATGAAACTAGGAAAGTACGATGAGACAAATTCTTCAAGAATGAGTATGTCCGAGTACTTTCTGCATAAGGTTTCCAATTACAGACACTTGACTCCCCCGCCGTCCGATTTAGAAATCGTTTACTCGCTGGCAGCTCATTTTCCATCGGCGGTGGAGCTCGAGCTGCGGTTGGCGCCGAAGCCCACGTTGCGTGATGCTTACCGCCTGCTGCGGCGCAGAGACGGCGAGACGGCCGACTTCCTCCCTAACTACTTATACGAAATGTGCGAAGCCTTCCAGCGCGGCCAGCGGCCGGAGTCCGCCCGCCGCTACGACCCGCCGCACTCCATGTCCTCCTCGGATCATAGATCAAAGACGCCCAAATAATATATTAGTGAAGTAAAAATACTGTAGCACGCATAATATCAATTATTACAGCACTGCCACTTATATTTGTTTAATTTATTTATAAATAAATAATATACTTACGAATGATGCGTTTTGTCACTCACTGGTTCCCATCATAAATTTAGTTTTGTTTCAGCCAAAGGTACGTTGTAATAAAATAAACAAAAAAAATAAAAAATATTTTACATACATATTAAGATAATACGTGTATGTTGTACAGGGCGTTACACGAGAGCGTCGGCAATTGGAGTGAGAGCGAGTGCGTGGAGGCGCGCGGCAGTGGCGCGCTATGGGGCTCGCAGGCGCGCGCGTGCCGCCGGCAGCCCGCTGCCATGCCGCACGTAGCCGCGGCCGCGCGGCTGGCACGCGCTGCCTGCCTCACCGCGCACGCGGGCGACCGCTGGAACTGCTCCTCCATCGAGCTGGCACCGCGGTTCACGCCCGATCTGCTCACAGGTGCGTAGCTCTCCACATAACGAGTTACAAATACACGTTTAGTCGTGAAAGATGCCTTTCACATAGGCATAGTATAAAATGTATATTTTACTCGGTGTTTTCAAAATAAATAAATAATTAGATAAAATTGAGATATTAACCGTTGTAAGTTGTAATCTGATAGGGAAGTACCTGTTGCCCCAAACTCTATCAATTTACTAAATCATTAATTGAATAATATTCCATAAGGTACGTGGAAACATTGTGCTTTAGTCGAAACTAGTCGCTGGTTAACGTAACGGACGGAACGTAGGCCATGCTCTATGGGGCTTTAAGAAAGCCTTAGAAAAGCTTTTCAACAGACCCCTCGAAAGCTAATTTGGTATCTGAATATCGCTGGAGGGGAAATCTGGCTTACAGGAAGGCTTCTTTTACAGTTTATGTTTTATAACTGTTAAACGTTGAAGGGTTTCTTGAAGCGTTCTAAAAATATTTGCAATGTTATAATAATATGTTACAGGTATATTATGTAAACCTATACATGTATTTTATAATTATGCAATAATATATTTTGATATAAGAAGCATGTATTGGGTTACAAGGTAGAGTAGATATCTTGGTAAAAATGCATTTACTTGTAGACTTCGCGTCCATGAGTCTCAGTCAGTCTCATCATGGTCGCATCAACCCAAGTACATTGAATCTACTTAGTACTTACACTGTCCTAATGGAACCCGGTCGTCTAGAACGACTAGGGAGTTCCGACAATAATGAAAGATAAGGAAAGGCAAGTTTGTCGAGTCTTTTAAATCAGCGAGGGCATTGTGCGGGCGCGGGTGCCGTGACGGCGGCCCTTTCAGCGCGCCGCGCGCCCGTTCCGCACCGGCCGCTCTTTTTATTTACATGTCACGTCCACGGTATATTTATTGCTTCGCGGGCAATTAATTTTTAAATTACTCCTTTGTTTCTGACCGAATTAACAATATTCCCATCGTTTTTACGATTTTAAAATCGGAACTGTTTTAATTTCTCCATTTCCGGCTGTTGAGATTTTATTGTTTTTGACACAATCTCCGAAGGGGTAGGCAGAGTCCAAAGAGCAATGATCCTTAATCTACATTTAGCCAAGGATAAAATTAGGTTGTCTTGGTTGGAAAATTGTGAAAGACTAATGACAAATAGCGTGCTACGTAATTATAAATACGCAATACACCTTTTACGAAATGCTAGGTATAAGGAGTGTTCCTTACCTTTTTGAGTCTCAGAGTTGGTACATTCAGTTCGAGTTCCAGACCAACATTGATGAACACAGTTTTGCTTACTTTCAGTTTGAAAAATAAGTATCATTCATATCTGCTTATTCAAATTGCAGTAGTTTTGTTTTCAAAAGCATGCGGAAGTTGGGGAGCATGAAAATATCATTTTAACAGCAAGGCTACGGGCGGACGAGCAGGAGGAGAATTATTAAATAACGGAAGACGTCACGCGACGACACCCCACCTCGAGACGGCACGAGGCCTGAGCGCCGACCTGTCGTGACGCTGCCGTGACGCGACCGCATCGTCTTATTGATCCTTGCCTCATAATATCAGTAGATCACATTATAATCGGGCATAACGATGCCAAAATCAAAACAGGATAATAATGGAAAAAAAATATGGGATAGATATTCTAAAAATGCGACCAACTCAGTAAAAGGTAAAAATAGTCAGCATGCTTGGCAAATGCATATATGGCCAGCACTCAATAACGGAATCTGAAAGTCGACTCCATTGAAAAGAACCAGCAACACACCCTGAAATTTTCTCTTGATTGTTGATATGTTTCCAAATGTGACTAATATTAAGATAACTCTGGCACTATGCCAATTATTCTCTATAATAATCATTCTTAATACCTTCGGATATTGTAACAACTTCGCCAAAAGTTTTTTGGCAATGGCAAGATTTATACGTCAATAAACCAAGTCTTTAGCGAAAGATCTTTTTCGATGAATAAACAAGTTAGGACGAAAGCTTTTCAAAGGAGTATGTCGAGCGAAAGAAAAACTAAAGATATAAGACAAGAATCATCTTTTTCCTTTCGCATCACTCGCACACAATCAGTGTTTCAACGGTGACAGTGAAAAACAACTATATAAAAAGTTAGGAATAGAAAAGACGACAAACAATGGGGAAGTTTTTCTAGTTTTAGCGTCGTCGAGACATTGTGTAGCCGGCAGGCCGGATGCCGCCTACAAAATACGAAGCATTGTTTTTGGTCACTACTTCGCCGACCGTCTACCCACTTTAGGAAATTAATTGACATGGAACGTTGTCGGCTACAAACAAAACCGTTAGGAATCTTTCGAGTGTTCCCGACTTGATACATTTTAATTAAAAGTTTTACGAAGCGAATAACGTCTGCGGTTGCCGCGGCAATGAACGGAGAATAACTTTTCATTAAGTCTACAAACTCTTATAATGCCTACATAAGTAAGAGATGAGCAAATTATAATATTTGCTCATCTCTACATTATATATTCTCAATTTAATGTGCTATGGATTAACTTTGCCTACGAATTTCGTTCAGATTATGTTGTGATGTAATCTCAGCGCAATATATATTTTTAGTTTAATATGTAGCTCTTGTCCGCAGCTCCGCTCGCGTGGAATTTTGTTTGTCACAGACACTTAATAACCGTTTTTTGTGTAAAAGAGTAACAAACTGGTAAAAAAAAATTATTTTTTTGAGTGGACGTCGGTAGTTGGCCGAAGGCGGCCTTTACTACCTACCGGGCTGGCGGGGGAGCGGGGAAACTCTCACCCCTAAAAAAAAATGGTGAAATTACAAATCGTTTTATAGGATCCAGAAGGCCTTCTAAAAACCATAGTAATACAAGTCGGTATAATATCACCAAAGACAAATTGTTTCTCATAAATACTGGAACTGTAACTGGCTGTAACAGTAATTCTACTCTATTGCGCTACATATCCAATACGAATGAACTATTTCAAACATTTACCTACTCCACTTTCTCGGAATGTAGGAAAATAGAATATAATACTAAAGTACAAGGAAAAATTATTGCATGTGCCTATACGGACATAAAGTTCTACCATAAAACTGCTATGTTATTCAAATGAAGACGATTCACAGGGAAAATCCATGCAATTATGTTAAGAAGGCAAAGAAGAGGGTTGCATGTAACAGCAAACAAGTTCGCTCCGTTATTTCAGTCACAAATAGCTTATTTTAGCAATCCGCATAGAACCCAATATTTATTAGTTTTAACAAGTGGGTAGTCGTGGAGCTGAAACTCGTTACCGAACTACAACCCGTAAACAATAAGAAGAAACGACTTTCCGAGTTGAAATAGAAAACATAAATCAATTGGCAAATCCTTATTGATACGGGAAAACTTTTCTTCTGAAAAGTTATCTTTGGTCTGTTAAATTGGGAAAGCTCCAAAGACTGAAGTTACAATGCGATCAGCGGCGAGGGTCGAGTTGAGCGAGACGGACAAAAGATTTAATTACACGCATGAATGAAGCGTAGAGCGCTAGGGCGGGCGCGGGCGGCCGATAGCCGGTGCACTCACGCGGGCCGCGAGCGTGATAAGCGCTGCGCTATTGTCTGCGGGCCGAGGACGCGTGCGGGCCCTATCGTGATTACGCGATTAGATTATTCTCAATTATAGATCACGTCACAAGATACATGATTTTTGCTTTCAAGCCTTTCTACTCGTATCTTACAAAGATGAAAGCCGGGATTTTTATAATTTCCTTTGCAAATATTTTTAGATAGAAAGGTTAAAAAACCAGTAAAATTACATTCAAAGAAATACTTATCTAAAATATTAAATAATAATCTTCCTAACGTCTGTCTTTAGGTTAATTATTACGTAAGCACTGGATTAGACGATGTCATTGTACGAGTATTACCTAAGCAACTACGATATAAATTACCTGTCGATTTTCCCTTTCCCGCTACCAAATTCCAGGTTCCTTCTAGTTTTTACCGTAACTCCGTTTAAATTATTGCTAAGAATGTGTCATCCGATCCAATGGCATTTATTGTTATCAGACACCGTAGCCAAAACCGGCTATGTAGCAACATAACAACTTTGGTGTTCTCCCGACCTCATTGCAAAGTGCGTATTCATGAGATTTATAACTGGACACAAGACTGGCAAAATCTACATATAGTAACAGCAATGAGTAATTAGAAATAACACTACCGGGTCTAAAAGCGATATACATTATGTAGTATGTACATTATGGTGTCCCTCAAAACACCAATTTTATCTTTTTTTTTTTTTTATTTGATCCAGCTCTCAACGCTGGATCCTGCAGAGCTAAAATTGTGCTGGGCCCAGCTGGATTGCCTGATCCAGCATTCTAAGCACTAGCAGAGATTAAAATCCAGCGGCATTGAAGCAGCACATGCCACTGGATCCAGCACAACTAACATCGTGCCGGGCCCAGCTGGTCTGCTGGCTATATGAGATGTTTGACAAAAATTGCACCCTACACAAACTATATTAATAGCCGCCCTAGGCCATGGTCCCTTTGAAGCTAGGGTAAATACGCCCCAACCGAAACAACAATAGATGTATTAGGAAGAGTCAGCTAGTCTCATGATGTTTTGGGACTTAAAAAGAATGTGTTGCCTAGCATGTCATATAAAGTGACTAACGGTATATCGGGTTTTGGGTATGTGATTGTGTAGGCTTGTCACTACTTTTCTCAATTTTCCATGGTTAAAGCGGCTTGCTGTCCTTATGACTCTGCCTGCCCCTTCGGGGATTAGGGCGTAATTCATGTAAGAAGAAATCTTGATATGCAGGCACCCGCGAGCAAGCGTACGTGTATGCGATGTCGGCGGCGGCGCTGGTGTGGTCGGTGGCACGCGCGTGCGCGGCAGGCGCGCTGCCCGCGTGCTCGTGCGCCGCGCCGCCGCGCGCGCCGCCCCGCCCGCCGCGCCAGGCGCACGTCACGCCCGAGCCGCACGCGCGCTTCAAGTGGGGGCGGCTGCGGCGACAACTACCAATGGGCTGAGAGGTAACATTACTTCTAGCCACATCTTAAGTTCAATAAAAGAACAAATAAAATCTCTGCAACGAATTTAAAAATAGACAAATTAAAAAAAACACGAATTGGAATCTATTTAACCCGCCGAAGCACTATGTGCCGACATACAAATTATACAAAACCAGATAACACACCGGCAATTCCATTGCAGGTTTGCCAAACAGTTCTTGGACGCGCACGAGATAGACGTCCGGGATGGGAAAGTGGAAGACTTATTCGAAGAAATAGAGACGACAACGACTGAAGCGAGCACTACGAACGTCCCGGAGGTGACGACGGCACCGCCCGTGGTTATCCTGGTGGACGACCAGCCCGCACCGGCCAACATCACCGCCGCGCCGCGCAAGGGCAAGAAGGGCAGGCGTGGCCGCAAGCGGCTGCCACGCTCGCCGCGCCGGGGGTAGGCCCACGAGGAAACGTTTCAGATCAAGGTAACAAACATGAACATAACATAGCAACATTATGCACTGTGCAAGTTATAATACCTTACAAAATACTTTCTATGCTCCTGCATGATCATTTAAGTATTTAATTAGTAAACTAAACTGCTGGTATGCATAGGTCAGTCATTGTTCCAAAAAAAACATACGTTCCATTGCCAGATACGAGTATGAAGATAGAGGTTCCCGTTACCGAAACATCGAGTACCGCATGGCGGCGGACGACCCGCGCTTCGACCCGCAAGTGGATCTGCGCACGCGCCTCGAGCGCCTGCGCCCGCTCATCGCGTCCGCCAATCTGATCAACGCACGATTCGGAAGAAAGGTGAGTCTTTGACAGACCTGTGGAAGCAAAATAAAATCTAAGATGACTTATAGAGGGTAAAACAATTTAGAGTTTTTGGTATGTGATTGAGTAGGCGACGAGTTAGCCACTTGTCATTTCTTTTTCACAATTTTCCATCTAGCCCAGTTATATTTTTTGGGCCGAATGTGGTTAAGGGGCTAACTGCCCCTTATAATCTACCTACCCCTTCGGGGATTACGAGCGTGATATGTATTTAATATATATGAATGCATGTCAAAAAGGCATGAGAAAGCATATACCTTACACATAGGTAGCTTGGTTTATTCCCTCTTTACATCTCCACATGCTGGATTTTTGTGTTCGAGTATCGTGTGATAATAACTAAGTGTCCCCGTCAGGCGGTGTCAAGCGGCATGCGCACCAAGTGCACGTGCCACGGCGTGTCGGGGTCGTGCTCGGTGCGCACGTGCTGGCGCGCGCTGCCGCCGCTGGCGCGCGTGGGCGGCGCGCTGGCGGGCGAGGCGGCGCGCGCCGGCCCGCTGCGCCCGCGCCGCCGCGCGCCGCGCCGCAAGCCGCGCCTGCGCTACGTCACGCCCAGCCCCGACTACTGCGAGCCCGACCCCGCCGCCGGCTCGCTCGGCACGCACGGCAGGTACGGATGTCACCCGGGTGGGAGGACTTCCGAGCTTCGTGTTAAGTGCTTTGGGCCAAGGTCAAAAGTAGTGATGTTTTTTGGTATATGTATAGATACATAGCAGTAAATATAACTTCTTTAGCATATTGATGAATGTAGGTCCCTGCACCTACCTGTTCATCTGTTCTGTTCTTCTGGTCAAAATCGGAGCTACAGTTTCGATTGCCTTATAGCTATAGACAAATGTTATAGGTACTTACTTAGATATCGCGACAAGTTAATATAAACAAAAAGCGAATAGAATAGGACCGATGCACAACACAGCTACTCAGTTTCTTTGATTCATGTTGTACGTGACAGGAAGTGCAACGCGAGCGCAGGCGGGGCGGCGGGTGGATGCGCGCGCTTGTGCTGCGGGCGGGGGCGGCGAGCTGTGCGCGTGTCGCGCCTGGAACGCTGCCACTGCCGCTACCACTGGTGCTGCCGCGTCGACTGCCAGCTGTGCCGCCTCACCACCGAGGACCACTACTGCAACTGACTGCGCGCCGTCACTCGCGTGTCGCGGCTGAGCGCTGCCACTGCCGCTACGACTGGAGCTGCCGCGTTGATTGCCAGCTGTGCCGCCTCACTGACGAGGACCTCTACTGCAACTGACGGCGCGCCGCCATCCGCGTGTCGCAGCTGAGCGCTGCCACTGCCGCTACAACTGGTGCTGCCGCGTCGACTGCCAGCTGTGTCGCCACACCACCGACCACTACTGCAACTGACTGCGTGCCGCCGACTCACGTCACGTCGATCCTAGCTACCTTAATCCACGTTTGTTTTAGGAAAAAAATCAAGCTTTTTTTTAATAAAATACTAAAGTGTCAACGATAATCCCTGCACGTCACACGAAAATTATAAGATACTGATTTATAAGTTTCGCAAAAGTTGGGCATCTACGTCTTTAATTACGTCTATGATTACAATTTGGCATGGTATGGCTCTTTGGTAGCGTTAATAATAATAGTAGATAAATAGACTATAAATCTTCACATCCAACTTGGATGCTTTCTCGCCTCGTAAATATTTACAATTTTATTTTGATTACCTAGTGGAATCAATTGCTGAGAGATAAAATCAATCCTAAGTTCTCTTACACTAAAATTTCAGCTTCCCTATCGTTAAGCTCACCTTTCCCGCTAAATAGCCCACCAATTTATCCCAATCAATATACCACAAAGGGTCTGAATGGACGAGCAAAATACTCATGTAATGATTTTTTTTTAATACTCGATGCATTTATAATTAGAAATGTAAGTAGGTATACAACTAAGCTTTAACAGCCAGTATGATTCGTAAATCATATGCTATCATTTAAACTACATTTCATTTTGTCCTGCTGATTAGTAACCAAAGAATATTTACACCAAAATCATATTTTTATAGCTATGACAACTAGTCATTTTTAAGTTGACGAGTCGCTATGTAAAGTATCTACTAAAATAAGTCATAGGTATTTGAATAGTAAATTAGCTGTAGTAGGTAGGTATATTAGAAACTAGTAACTAACGATATACCACCTATATCTTCCAGTACTTAGCATGCTAATTATTTCTGTATTTATTTAAAGACTGTTGTTTTAAAACATATCGAAATTTATAATCCTTTTAAAGTATCTCGACAATAATGTTTTATGATATAATTATATTGTAGTCCGGGTTCGATGGCGCTATAAATATTGCTTCGCACAAATAGACGTAGGTTCTCACTAATGGTAGATTCGGTTCTGTATGTAAATATTTGAAATGTATACCATAACTTTTCACTAATTTATTTCTTATATACTATACGTGTAATACGAATCAAAATTTAACAAAACGTATCAGTGAAATGGATAACATTATTGTGTGGAAATATGATTTTAGCCTTAAACTAAGATTTCGGCAGATGTTATTTATTATGTGTTAATTACCTAAATAAACAATAAACAAACTATTTATTTAGAATATTCGTCTGCAACATTCCAAATAATTTGCCTGTTCATGCACCTGTGGTATGGATGCATAATGCATATTATATCATCAACTTCAAAAGTTATGCATCCTCATATATCATTTATTAAAGAAATAACATGCGACATGAAGTTACCTCAATGTTACATATTACACATATACAAACGAAGCGTGAATACCAAGGTACTTTACAGACAATTTGATCAAAAATGCACACGAGATTTAACGCCATTATTGTATTCCTATTGTATTTCTTAAGATGTAATTAATAAAAACTTTCATTGTAAATAAATTGGTACTTAGCATTACAGTTTGTTAAATCTCTCACCCAAGAATTTCTCCATAAATACAAAAGGCTACTCAAATACCATTTTATAGTTACTTTTGACTGAGTAAAATACCTCTTAGATTTTTTCATATCGACATACAATTCAACTATTTCTATCCGTTACCGTTCCTGTACTGTTCTTCATAAATATTAAGGTTTAAAATAAAAGTATCAGATTTTGACGTAAGTAATTTATTTACAGGAAAACCGTTTTATGGGCACTATAATTTTCTACACTGATACAACCGTGCTCAAGGAACACTAACATGGCTCCCGGCAGAATTACGATGAATATACATAATGTTTTAAATATTAAAATTTGTTCTCTTATATTGGCATCTAAAGTTCAGCATTACTGTGTCTAATGATATTTATTACAAAATGTATTTCGAATAGATAAAAATGTCATTTAAAAAAAGTAAACTCGGCCATGTTTAGAAAAATTCGGTAGGAAATAACTTACAAGCTAAAAAAATCACATCACTTTCTCTTAGCTTATTAATTACAAAGGTTTCAATGGTAGAGATAAACTTTAAAGTAACTGACATCAACATATATACATAAGTATGTATGGACTTATCTTTTGTATATGTAAGTGCACCTTATTATAATGGCGCAAACTATACTGAAGTAACTGCGAAAGAGGCATTATTTCTATACAAACACTTTGAAACTAGAGTCAAAAATTTCTTATTTATGTCTTCCTGTCTGTACAGATAGCGCGCGAGTTGAATGCAGAGCTCAGGTATGTCTCGTCTTAACTCGCGCGCTATCTGTACATACCTAACTGACTTGAAACTGTGGTAAAAACAGTTTTTTTAAATGCAATCGCAATTTTGGCTTGTTATATCAGCGACACGATATGTTTAGGGTTTTATGAAGCAATAGTAAATTGGTGTTACATATTATAACCGACACAATATAGGAGATAAACTACATACAGTGACACAGACCGCTAAGACAGTTGAAAGATAATTTTAATACCACTTCTTCATGTCACCGGTATCAGTCGTCCTCTCCTGCACACGTTCCAAACAAAATTGAGCACATTTAAGCGCATACACTTACAAACAAATCATTCAACAAAAATTGGAATAACCATTACGAACTAAAATTGTAATATCAACATCACTTTAGTTCATCATAACTCAGTGTGCTTCTCCTGTTCTTTTTCTGTAACAATCATACATGTTTTGTTAATAACGCATAAATGAGTTACAAGTAAAATATTTACAAATTTTAAATTCGAAACTTACTTGTTGAGCTCTCACTTAACGTACTTTCCTCATCAAGTCTTGTATCGATTTCCTGCAAATAAATATTGAACTTTAAATTTAAGGTTCAAATTGATTTTATAAATCAGCAAGGTTAAGTACTTCTGGCTCCGCGTGTCGAGGGAAAGGTAGGGAAAATGTGCATATTCTGATTACTTTAAATAGCAGGCGGAGCTCAATAGTAAAGACTCACACTCCTTACATGCGATTAACAAATCTGTATACATAACCAGCACAAATAACTATGGGCGAATTTTTCTGCTAAGGTTAATACTGTCAGATGGTAGTTGTTTCAATATAAAACAGACTCGCCAAATCAAGGATCAAAGTTGAAGCGGACCCCTACTAGGAACGGAACATAGCGCTGTGGTGATAAACGTTTAAGATGAACCGCTAGGAAGATAAGCGTGTGAGATAAAACGCTAGTACAATGACAGATTGAGAGATAGATAACGCTAGGAATATAAGAGCGTGAGATATAACGCTAGGAAGATAAGAGTGTGAGATATAACTGTAGGAATATAACGCTAGAAAGATGAGGGCATGATATTACGCAAGGAAGATGAGAATGTGAGATATAACGCTAGAAAAATTAGTGTTAGGTATAACGCTAGGAAGATGACGGTGTGATATTTATGTCTCACGTATATCGACATGCTTTTATCGCTAGGAAGAATTGAAGTGTTGAAGGTGCGGTTACCTGGTCGTGGTCGGCGGCCTGGTAGAGGCCGCGGCGCACGCGCGCCTGCAGCGCCTTGACCTCGTCGTCGTAGGCGCGCCACTCGGGCACGATGCGCATGGCGGCCGACAGCTTCGCCTCCTTCGTCTGCGGGTTGTTGCACTGCGCAGCAACACACATCGCCATCAACTCACAATTGAAACGCATATCGTGTTTCACAAAGTTGCATAACAATTAGCATGCAGAATACCGATCAAAATAAAATAAAAACTACAAACATACATACATAACATCACGCCCATTACCCCCGAAGGGGTAGGCAGAGTCAACGGGGCAGCAGGCCCCTTAAACCACATTCAGCCAAAAATAAACTGGACTGGATTAGATAGAAAAATGTGAAAAAGTAGTAACAAGTGGCTAGCTCTTCGTCTACAAAATCACATACCTAAAACCCCATATACCATTAGTCGCCTTTTACAACATGCTAGGCAAGAAACATAGTTTGCACATTCTTTTTTAGTCCGAAACCAACATGGGACAATAAAAACTAACCAATAATAAACCAACCCCACGCCAATTCACTAGCGGGGTAAACCGAATCGATATTTTTAATCTAACCATTAACAAACCAAAACCAAAGGTTTAATTTTTTAAACTAATTACATACTTCGTACATACATAGGTACTTTTTATCCAATATTCGTAAAAAAAAATAATTGAATATAGCAAACACTGATATTGTCATACTTCTAATCTAATATAAAAACACCACTTACCAAATCAATAGTCTTGGCGTACTTCTTGGAGCTGTCGTCGCACCAGGTCTCGCACCACAGCCACTCCTGTGGCAGTGACTTGATTGCTACTTGGTGTATCATGTTGTTTGGCAAGTCTTGATCTGCAACACAAAGAACAATAGGATAGTAACATTATAAATAATAAAATAAAATAATTGCTTCAAGCAGATTTTATCGTGTTTCACTCAAATTTGTTTTTAGTGTCACTAGACATATTAAATGTGAGCGACACAAGGGCACGGCTAATAGGCAACCTTTCTTCGATGGAGGCTTTACTCAACAAACGTCAAACGTAATCAAACGTAACGTAAAACCCTAATTACCTTCTGGGCGGAGCTAAAATGGTTTGAATGATCATTGTAGTGTTTACAGTAACGCACAATGGCTCACTTACGAGGCTAAGTGCGGAAAATACATGCGCAACTAACTAACTATACATAATAAATTGGATATATTTTACATCAAAAGGCTAGTGCGTTACTAGTTACCCAAGTTGGACAAGCTGTTGGGGTCCTGGCTGAGCGCCTGGTACTGGCCGCGCAGGCGGTCGCCGGCGGCGATGCGGCGGAAGCGGCGCAGGTCCACCACGTACAGCGCGCTGATGTGGTAGCTGCGCCCCTGCAGGTGGTTGCGCCAGTAGCCCTGCTTCCAGAACCTGCCGGACGAACACCACTTATTTACCCGTTACCCGTTACCCCTTACTCGTTACCGACTAATGAGTCGTGGTGTAAGTAACGTAGTTATGACATTCATAACATACCGAAAAGAGTAGAGATGCTCAAACATAACATTAGTATAGAAAGTTAAATGATAAATCTAGGAGAATGCATTGGTTTCAGTGCAAACAGGAGTACGTGTATTATGCTTTTTGTTAACCACGAAGGTAACAAACAATCGTACAACTGGCCTAATAATATGTGGCTACCGTTGCCGATATGTTTACGCTCGTTTTAAGGTGTAGGTATATTATATATGCTATAAAAAACGCAACAACTCAGCATTAACTATAAAAAACTACGACAAAAGTGTAAATGGAACATTGACGAGATTTTAATGACGGTTTTCGTAAGCGGGAATATCGAAAACTGTAGAACACTAAAACTCACCTAAACCCTTCCATTTCTCTCCTGCTGTCACAGAAAGGCGTGTACCCGTATGGAGCTCCTCCCAAATCGAGGTCTACCAGTTCTTTCAGGTCTGCGCGAACAATCTATGCAATATGAAAATAAAATTAGTCAGTACACGAATTGTACATATATTTTATAAATATTATAAAGCTGAAGAGTTTGTTTGTTTGTTGAGCACGCTAATCTTAGGAACTACTAGTCCGTATTATAAAAAATATTTCAGTATTAGTTAGCCCGTTTATCGAGGACGGCTATAAGCAATATAAAACATTAACCATAAACGCGGGTGAAATCACGTGCACAGCTTATATTTTATATATCCAATATTGATAAAACATATTGCATAAAAAAAATAGGAAATATTTCATTAATTCAAGTAACGAATTTGTTGAAATTATGCGTGAGATTTTTTATTGTACAGCATAAACTTGTGCATAGGTAGGTTAATAACATCCTGTGGAAGCAAATTGAACATCTTTATGCCTTTCCTACAAATGAATTACTAATTTTACTTATCCTAGATTTGGGACAGCTGGCTTATGTTTGTTTCTAGTATTAAAGCTATGACTATCCGCTTTATATATGTTTTAATTTAAATAATATTTTCTACCTCACTGGTAGCAGACATGTTAAGAAAACCATCCATCCTGACGATTCATGGTACCTGATCGGCGTCGACGAAGATGATCTTCTTGACGTGCAGCGGGAACAGCACGTCGAGGAACAGGATCTTGTAGCCCCAGATGGTGCGCTGGCGGTCGCGCTGCCGCTGCAGCCAGCGCGGCCACTGGTACTGCACCAGCTCGTACTCGAACCCGTACTCTTGCGCCATGTACGGCAGGATGTCCTTTAATATTTATACAATTATCACAAGTCCAAACAATACTTTGAATTAGTGTATTCTAAAACATCCGTGTTTCTAATGATAAAAAATGGTAACCATTGGTTGGTTCCTGATAAGTGAAACATTAAAGCGGCACAAGAATTGATACAAGCAAATGCTTTTTTTATAAAATTACTAAATGGAATTAATTCCCTCTAAAGATTACGGCTACAACCAACATTTGCCCAACTCTCATCTTATTCTACGGTTTATGGCCATGGCGGACAAGACGCGGACTTTTTATCCACGTCGCTATTTTACACTAAATTCACCAGCTAGGATAGATATTGCGTTCGTCGGGTTTGTTAGCATGCCAGCCTGGTATAGTCCATACCAGCGAAACCACTCACTCTGTAAAGACAATGTATTCAACTCGAGAAAGCAAAGGAGCCAAACCTTGAGCGAGGGGCTGAGGTAGTTCTTGAGGAACCAGAACTTGACGGGCGCCTTGGCGTGCTTGAGGACGGACAGCATCATGATGCGCAGGAAGCGCTCGTACAGGTGCCCCGACGCCACCGAGAACACGTTGATGCGCTCGTCGCCGCCCTCCGCCTCCTCGCCGCCGCCGAACGAGCTGTGCACCCACAACAAACAACAAACATCATTTCCTGTAAAATAAACACATTTGCACAAATATTTAGACATAGATTGATACAAGATGATGCAAAGGCATATTTAAATACATTTATAAACATACATGACTCGACTAATAATCCACACACACACACACACACATAAACCACATTAGTCATCACATTCCTCATACGTCTTATCTCATGAGAATACGCCCCTTTATATTTGCGCCATTTGCTTTATATAAGAGCCAGATTCTAAGCCGCATCTTCAAAAGCCTTGGAAGCCACACTGTCAACGAACTTGAGTTAAATAAACACAATTAATATATAAACTAGTCAAAAATTTATGCAATAATCATATTTTCTAAAAGCGACTTTATATACCTAGCGATAGAGTTCCAAATGCCGCCAGAGTTGTTCTCGTCGTTCTCGACCAGCAGCTCGATATGCTGCTTGTCGGGCTTCTTGCTCACGCGCAGCTTGATCACGTGGCTGCGGAACGAGCTCATCAGCACTTGGATGTCCTCGCTGCCCGCCGGCGTATCTGTGTTTTCGTGTCTACAACAAAAACAAGAATAAGGTGGCATTTTATATTTAGCATTAGCATAATATATATCATTGCTTAAACACAATTATTGACTAACGGGTTTTTCTTGTACTGACGAATCAATAATGCTATATAGAGATAAGAATCATTTCATTAACATACCCAACAATTTCGTAGATCTCCTCAGAGCGTCCGGGGCGCAAGCGCAGGATCCAGGCGCCGGGGTTGGCCTTGAGCTGGAAGTAGCCGAGGTTGGCCATGACGATGGTGTCCATGCGCTCGGGTTCGTCGCGGCTGCCCAGGATCAGCTGCAGGCCGCGCGGCGGCGTGCCCAGCGTGGTGTCCCACGCGTGACCCTCCAGCAGGAGGTATTCCAGCTCAAATTCGCTGGATATCAAAACATACTGGTGATACGCTCATATTTAGACAAAGTCCGTATCGCGTACATACTAACAGGAACTACATATAACAGCAAATTAACTCAATGTAAAGAAATTATGGGCAAATCACAAAAATAGAAATTTGTATATTCGCGCCAATAAACAAAAGCCTCAGTCGTGCACTATAAGACATGAAATCTAGTTGATCATGAAATACTCATGGCAAGGCATTGAAAGGGAAAATATTCATCTAACACTACTAGGCTTCATCCTGAATTCACTCTATAGGTTTTTAAGTAGAAGTCCGTAAAAGCTAATTGAGTAGGCTAGCTGAGTAAAAAAACCTAAATTAGATTATAAAAAAATATTGAACACGTATTTTTTTATTTATTTGTCAAACAAACGTTGACGAAGATTTAATGGATTCAAGTTGCGCGTGACGTCTCTTTCGTAAAATTTTTACAAAATAGTGACGTCGCAAGCCCCCACTCCAAAACTTTGATACTCTTTATCTTTATGATTTTTTGTATGGGGTTTTGCGTATGTGATTGTCTAGGCGACGAGCTAGCCACTTGTCACTACTTTTTCACAATTTTACATCTAACCCAGCCCAGTTTAATTTTGGCTGAATATGGTTAAAGGGGCCTGCCGCCCCTTTGACTTAGCCTACCTCTACGGGGATTATGTTGTTATGTTAAAAAAATATAATAATAAAGGCGTAGGGAATTGACGATCCACCGCCAGCTGGCGAGAGTTGGTGAGCTTGCGAGTCACCATCTGTCAAACCTAAAGTTTGTGAGAGAATTTCGAGGCAGATGTCCGGTATCTATCTCCATAGCTCAATATACCTGCCCATAGTAGAACCTCCCTCCATAGCCCCGATTTTTAGGTTCCCTTTTTTGCAATAGTCCTGCATCAGCCGGATGTTGCTTTTGAGTGTATGTTTCATAATAACAACATACACTCAAAGTTGTGTTAACATACACAAAAATTGTGCCGAGAGACAAAATAGTGAATATCCGAGTACATCACATACATTGATCTGATTTCGAGGTAAGTAGCTTAAGCACTTGAGTTACGGATATCAGAATCGACAGTGGTATTACAAATATATACTTACAAAGTAGATATCAACACCCAGACACAGAACAAACACAAGTATTCATCACACGAATATTTGTCCTGGGTAGGGATCGAACCCACAACTCTCGGCGCATGGGGCAGGGTCAATATCAAATGCGCCATCAAGCCAGCCTAAAAGAGTTAAATATAATAGCAAGTAGTGCGTGTGTACCTGTGCACAACGGTGTCGACGTCGGCGAGGCGGATGTTGTCGAGGTCGTAGACGGACTTGACGCACTCGACGAGCCAGTTGGGCGGCGTGCGCAGCTCCAGCGACAGCAGCGGCGCGTGCGGCAGCCGCGAGAACCGCGCCAGCGCGCCGCCCGCGAGGGCGCCTTGCGCGGTGAACTGTAGTTCTGGCTCCAGCACGTAGCGGTAAAAGCTGTGGGGAGCCACAGATACTTTACATTTTGTTACAAAATGTTAGAAGGTTAGGCAACGTCTCTGGCAAGGGCGGATCCGGCTTTGAGATCTAGTGGGGGGTCGTATAACCTGGAGTGGTATTCGCAAAGTATTCAGATAATAACTAGGAAGGATCGACTCAAGCTAGGTAGGTCATGACCGTCCCTTGGATATCCTTGGTCTTTGGATGAAACGATGAACAGCAGAACAAAACAGTCTCATTCTTAAGCTAGTATTAGAAGACCTCGAGTGGCTAAAAGACCTGATTGATCTCTAATTGATCATTACATAATCTCCTCTTAGGTGATTCACATAATCTTTATATATCAAAGATTAATTACCTCTTGAGTGGCATGTCGGAGTTCTTGTCCTGCGGGTTGAGGAACAGCTTGAGGCGGCAGTTGACCACCTTGCGCAGCACCAGCAGCAGCGGCGCCAGGCGCTGCGCCGCCGTCGACGCCGGGTCCAGCACCGCCACGATCTGTATTCGCATCTCGCATTAGCTTAACCTCTCCTCATCAGGGTTAAAACGACTGCTGACTGATTAAGTTACAGATGCCTAAGCGAACATCTGTATCGTTTACAAGTATGGTAAAAACAATACTGTGAAAGATACTGTTGAGAATCTTACTTCATAAAAGTGTCATAACTGCACAAACTATATTATTCATTTTAAACATAACATTAAAAAGCGTGACGTTATGTATGTATGTATGTATGTATGTATTAATTTCATGAGACTGCCCACAAGGTATCCTTGGCTCAAGTTCTAATCTGTAATCAAATACGTAATTTTTTTTGCGGCTAATTCGAGAGAGATGGGCGAAGGGGGAAGTGTAGTCTTCCGGCATGCGCGGCGGCAGCTGCACGACGGAGTGCTCGGTGCGCAGGCCTGCCGGTACATACCTCGACGGCGGGCTCCTCCGGCATGCGCGGCGGCAGCTGCACGACGGAGTGCTCGGTGCGCAGGCCTGCCGGTACATACCTCGACGGCGGGCTCCTCCGGCATGCGCGGCGGCAGCTGCACGACGGAGTGCTCGGTGCGCAGGCCGGCCGGTACATACCTCGACGGCGGGCTCCTCCGGCATGCGCGGCGGCAGCTGCACGACGGAGTGCTCGGTGCGCAGGCCGGCCGGTACATACCTCGACGGCGGGCTCCTCCGGCATGCGCGGCGGCAGCTGCACGACGGAGTGCTCGGTGCGCAGGCCGGCCGGCAGCGGCGTGCGCACGCGCGGACTGCGCGCCGCCAGCACGGACACCACCTTTAGCCGCTCGTCGCTGCTCATGGTGCTCAAGTCCTCGTCGTCGTCTGTAAGGTGATATGTGATGGTACTTTTGCTGTATATTAAGATATTCTAATAGAACAATATGAGCTTTGTATAATCAGCAACAGAAATAACTCAACACAGTTAACCTTTAACATACAAACTGACGCTCCTATGGGGGGCAGAAATCACATCGTTATGTCCTTGGGAATTTGACTGAGTCGATAGCTCATTCGGTAGTGACCCTGCCGCATGCGCCAAGAGTTGTAGGTTCGATCTCCACCCAGGACAAACATTCGTATGATGAATACTTATGTTTGTTCTGTGTCTGGGTGTTAATATTGAATATTTAAGTATATATTTGTAATACCACTGTTGATTCTGATATCCGTAACACAAGTGTGATATTAGGAATAGAGGTTAAAAGTGGCTCTTTTTGCATACTGTTCAACCAAATGCTATTACTGACCATCGTCATCGTGAACGTCGTTGGTGGTAGTCCTCTTTTTATCCAGCACCTCAGCTAACTTATCGCCGTAAACTTGCTCCGAGTATCTGTTTCGAAAGCAATATGAATTAGGCAGGTTCTAATGATAATGATACATTAACCTGAAAAAAAGATAGGCCCTGATCCATACCTGGATAGCGCAATTTTCTAAATATACAGTTTTATTATATTATTATTTTACTAAATGCGACTGCACAATCTAAAATGAAAGATAAATCCCAAATTGCGAAAAAAAGTTGAGTGATACGTGATACGTACTGATGTTAAGTGATGGTACCTTTCAAGTAGCATGAAATCGTCCAGCGTGAACCGCTCGCCGTCGTGCAGCGGGCCGAGCAGGCGCGCGTTGTGCACGAGCGCGCGCGCGCCGGCGCGCAGGCGCAGCGCGCGCGCGCACAGCACGCGCGTCGCGCGCAGCACCCACGCGTACTTGTTCAGCGCCGGCACCAGCTCCGGCTGCGGGCAACGCGCAGCCGCCGCTTAGTTAGCGACTCGTTTACGTTAACATTTTGGAAAAAAATTTACTGGCCAGCCGATCCGACGGACGTTGGCGTGTTCATAATTTCAATTTAAGGCTTTCCTAATTGTTCGACTAATTTATTCAATATAAGTTTACCAAAAACTTAATCAGACCAATGCCAAGGTTAATTTATAAATAAATAATTAAAATCTTATTGCTTTTTTTATTTACTTACAAAGAAATGTCTGTAGACACACATATAAGTAATCCATTTTATCAATGTGTCAAGTTTTATACGCGCATCAGTCTAACATAGATAGATCCATATGGACTTAGCATTTTTTAAATAAATATACGACATTCATTGTTAAAGAACTATTATTATTATTATTATGGTATTCGCTGGCCAGAGATAGCACATTAAAGATAGTCAAACACAAAAAGGCCATTAGAATGTGTTTATAGTAGATAGACTCACGAGAATATCGCAGTCGCGGCGCTCGTGGCAGCCGACGTCGTCCAGCAGCGCCGCGACGTACTTGGCGGCGCGCGGCGCGTCGAGCGCGGCCAGCGCGGCCAGCACCACCTTGTTGAGCGACTGGTCGGCGCCCGCGCGCTCCGCGTTGGGCAGGAACGCCACGCGCACGCCGCCCGACTCGCGCTGCAAACATGTGCATATCATTGATTGTATCCTTCGATTTTACAAATTATTTATAATTACGTACATACATAACACGCCCGTAATCCCTGAAGGAGTATTCGCGGTTGAATTTTTCTTAGGTATTATGTATAACTAGCTTCTCTCCGCGGCTTCACTCGCGGGGTACATCGATAAAATATAACCTATGTATATGTTATTCGGGTGTATGAGCTGTATTATTCTAAGGATTCTTTAAAATCCATTTAGTAGTTTTTGCATGAAAGAGTAACATATACATCCACACAAACTTTCGCGTTTATAATATTACTAGCGGCCCGTCCCGGTTTCGCACGGGTGGACATTCATTTTCTAACCTTTACTACTTTTTTCAAAATATTCTATAGCTTATGTTAATCAGGGATAATGTAGCATAATAATGGTGAAGGAATTATTGAAATCGGTCCAGTAGTTTTTGAGTTTATTCGTTACATACATACAAATGTTTCCTCTTTATAATAATAGTGTAGATCGTGTAGACTAACTTCACGCCACTTTCTTAATTTTATTTTAATGTATTTCTTTTACAATTTTAAAATATAGGTAAGTATACATAAAATCACTTCCCGGATAGAAAATGAAAACAATAATATAACAAATTATTTACTCTCCAAAACACAGTTAGAATTACTTTAACAGAAACCTGTTTAAACAAAAGCGCATCGGATTTATTTAGTCACAGGAAAGGTCGAATATTATATTTTCAAATAATATTAATATATTTTTGTTCCATTATTCATTCAGCCTACTATTATAACGTTATAGTTGACAGAATTAATAAGGAATTTAAAAAAATGCTAGCTCATAACAATGCAATACTCACCATGAAAGTCAGCGCATTGCGCAACAAGTCCCTGGACTCCTTGTCGTTGAGGTCGCCCGCCACCCAGATGGTCTGCGTGATCTTGTCCTGCTTGCCGGCCTTCGTGAAGTACCTCAGCAGCGGCAGCGCCGTCGCGAGCGCGTCACGACCTTATGGTACATAATGTATTGCTTTTTAAAAACAGGAACGACATCTAAATATTTAAACAGAAACTTCAAGGTTTATATAAAGCATCCTGTTAAATGTAAACGAGAGCTTAAAGAGAAAAGTGTTAATGAAAAATTTTCCTTATAATTTTTCATTAACAAAACAGACATACAAAAACATTTTCATTGATAAAGCTAAAAGTTATTGTAGAGCTTTGTTTCTGGTAATAAATAATAATCATTACCGCTTAAATGGAGTAGACGTTGTATTTTATCTTCAGAAAACAATTCCATTGGTGCAGCAACTCCAGACAAGTCTAAGTACTGAGAGGGTTCCGAAGCGAGAACGCGGCGGTTCAGTCTGTAACAAATATATAAATTCCAAATTGACATAATCCGAAAACCCAAATCAAAAGTAAATTTCGCTTTTAGCACAGAGCGCATAATAAGCTTCCATTTAGCCTTTTGGTCATATATGATCAAAAGAGCTGTGTTCCACATAGCTCGCGTGGTACATAGCTCTTTTGGTCATAGTCACAAGACAACAATAATGGAAGGCAATAAAATACCAGCATCCACGGGAGTATACAAGTGGCATGCTCACTCGCAAGCCTGGATGCATCCTTCAATGTAGTTTGTGAGCACTGCTAGCCGATAATCAGACAAGGAGTACTGACTTACTCACTTAGATATATGACATTACATACCCGCTATGAACACATTTTTTAAATGTATGACGATCCAGCTAAGAGCTTGGCCAATACAAAGTCCTGGCAAGTTGCTCGAGTGAATACGAACAAGTTATCATTGAGCATCACAATATTGTAAGTCGCACGCGCTCTGGAGACGGGAGCTGGCAAGTGGAAGTCGAGACAAAGATACGCAGCAGCAGTTGGTCCAAGGAAGCCGTTTCATCGTTTCCAAAGATGGTGAAGGGATTTTGTTCAACGTTTCTAACGACTATACTAACGTCACTTGATAGGACATGTACGGCGAGAATTGTAAGCATACATAATGGGCATCTTACTCACCTGGGCACGATATGCGGTTGCTTCATAATGTAGTCAAGGGCGTCGTCGGCGTCGGACATCTCGCCGCGGAACACGGCGCGCTGCAGCCGCCCGGTGTGACGCGACAGCGCAGACACCAGGGCCTCTTCCAGTAGCTCCACCGATGACGTCACCGGAGTCGATCCTTCGTCCGTCAGCGGCACTCCGTTTATCAACACCTACGAGAGAATACTATAAAGTACTTCTGTAAGGCCATAAGAAAAATATAAGTTCGGTTTGTAGTAGGGGTATGTATTTGAAATGACAAAGATTTTGAAAGAAAAAACTAATCAAATGTTAGTTTTGATGCAAGCAATTTATAGTGTCATCAATCATTGACTATTAAATTCAGACCTGTGGGTACTTGTCGGTTCCAATTTTGGAGACAAATTCTTCAGCCAACTGACTGCCGAAATTGTACTCGGAATCTTCGGAAATGATCTCATCCAAATCAGCGCCTGAGCTCGCATACTTCTTGAGCTGTTTCTTCACATACTCCAGATTCAATTCTTCATCCTGCTGCGGATGGAGCAACTGTAAAAAGAACAACACATTGATCTCCATATTGCAGAGAATTGATTTTTCTGAATGTTTTTCGGTATGCAGAACATTGCATATTATAATATTTTCAAGGATAGGGTAACAATTTTTTTTTTAAATTTTATCTAACTTAGCTGTTTGTCCATCACATTCCTTTTTTTATATATTTTGTAGTGTATATGTTGGTAGGTATAACATTAATAGTTGTTTAATCATTTATTTTCCTTAAACATAATGTATTTGTGGTGTAATAGAACAGCAGGGAAGGTGAAGTCCACCCCCGACTTACAACAGGCTTATTTCACCGCTAACATTTTAAAGTCTAATTTACTTTAAGACAGTTAAAAAACGAACAACCTCAAAACAGGTAATGCAACAGTGGCGCACTTCGTCAGTTCTATAGACCGGCCTAGCGGGCTAGCCCACAATAGAAATGTTGACTGGCAAGTCAATTGAGATACTTTTTAAAAGCTGTCAAAACGCAATCACTACACAGATTTTGTATGGGCTTGTCAGTTTATAACGTCACTAGTTTGTATGTCATGTGACAAAATATTGAACAGTTTTTGTAAAATTTAAAATTATAGACTCAATATAATTCAAAATCGATAAGGCTTTACAACTTTACGGCACTTACTTTTACGAAATTGATATTACAAAATTAAATATGAATGTTAATCCAACATCCCTATCGGCACTGACCTGTGTAAGGAAGTAGTAAGCCTCCTTGTTGGAGTTCCGCTCCTGCGCGACGTAGTTGAAGGCGGCGCGCACGGCGGCGGCGAGCGGCGCGGCGCGCGGCGCCAGCACCAGCCCGACGCGCACGGGCGTGGCGTGCTTCAGCAGCGTCTCGCCCAGCTTCAGCGCCGCGCCCGACGCCGCCGACGTCGGGTCGATCACGATCAGCTGTCGACCGATGCTGCTGTTAGGTACACGCACGTTCGACGCGTCCCATTTTAGTTTGAGACTTTGAAATCTCTGTCCCGTTTGGGGAACTTTTCGTTTGGAAGCCCTTAAATACTTACGTAAAAGAATCGTTTCGCAATCACTTAATATTTTATTTGGGCACTTCTTAATGTGGGTAAACATTTCATAAAATATTTGTATTTTTTTTAATTGTTGCTTACCTACATAAAGAATTTCTCAATTCTATGGCCACGATCTAGCTACGACATATACATTACACAATGTTTCCTTATTGTATTAATAGCTGGTCAAATATTATATACGGTTATTCGAACATTGGAAAAATGTAATTAAAAAAACGTAAGCAGTAAACATTAAGCTTATCAATAGTCCTCACATAATTATATATGTTTCGGCGCAAATTCCTCAACATCCCAGGGTAGGTGGGTCGAAGCAGCTCCATGTAGGAGGAGGGCCAGCGGCGGTAGCGCTCGTCGGCCTCTAGGTCGTTGAGCCACGTGATGGCCGTGTCGCGCATATCCAGCCCGTACTCCTCCCACGTGAACGACTCGCCCAGCTCCAGCGACATCAGAGTATTTATCAACTTTTTCGATAGTCCTGCATAGGAAATAATAATTACTTTTTCAATTTTCCATCTAATCCAGCCCAGTTTTATTTTTAGCTATATGTGGTGAAGGGGCTTGCTGTCCTTCGACTCTGACTACCATTCTCAGCTTTATTTTTGGCTAAATGTAGTTAAAAGGGTTTGCTGATTACGGGCGCGAAGTTATAAAAAAAAAGTGATGTAAATATTTATAAATCCTTGGTATAGTATAAACACACCCAACGCATGCAGAGTGTTCATCGGTCCGATATCCTCTCTGATGGCGGCGAGGAGCGCCATCACGTCGACGTCCTCGGCGTCGTACTGCGCGCCCGACACCAGCAGCAGCGGCTCCGCGGCGCGCATGCCCATCGACGACGCCCACACGTCCTGGTTGAACAGGACCTCGTCGCGGAACGACCGCGGCACGTTCACGTGAATGAGGGACTTTGTCTGTACAAACATACAATATAATGTTAAAGATGCAGGTGAGATATGTAAGGACCATGCCGTGCGTTTGGTTCTCTCTGCCTACCCCGCTAGGGAAGTGGCGTGAAGTAAGTTAGTTTTTAGAACAGGATCATTTATATCACTGAAGCTGATTTTTAAATCAGTAAGGTAACAACTGTGACTATGACTGTTGTTAGAAATTTGTATTGTACATCAAACAAAAATTTTAAGAGCAGTGCACACTGACTTTTAATTGATAATGATTTTAATGGTCTATAAAAGACTATAGACAAACTTAATTAAAGGCTGAATGCACCATATTTTACTTCAGATAATGGATGTTAGTGAGGATCATACCTGCATAGGGAAGTTCTGTGCGATAGAAGTAAGCACTTTGAGTGCCTCGTCTCCGCCATCGTCGTTGGCATCCACTACAGCAGCTGCGGCTTGCATACTCAACGCCTGCATCTGCCATACTTTTAGTGGGGCCAATTCTTCGCTAGATTCAGACAGATGCCTCCGGAAACGTTCCAGTGGCGTACGCAATGCAGGGAAGAGATTCCTAAACAATTGGCAAAGTTTAGTTGGCATCATTCATTACAGCATTACGAATTTCAGATAAAAGACACTTTAAAAAAGGGATGATGACACTGTACACAAATAATTTTTAAGACAATTCAACTTTACTTAAGGCTCTCAAACATTTATCAATTACAATTATTTGTTTATTGTATTTTTTTATTGCTTCAATAAAACTGAAACATGAGCATTGCATGTCACACTTGATTATTTCTATACAAAATCTGTAGATGCATAGTATTTTGAAAACATCAAAAAGCATGTAAAATTATTGATCATTTGGTAGATTATTGAAGCAGCCACATAAAAACATAAAAGTTTTTTATGGAAAGAGGTCACTCACTTTAGTCTACCAAAATTGAACCCATCTATTTGATTTTGTGGGTCATTTTCATCTTCTTCCTCAGAGGGTGCAGGGGCCTCCCCATCCTCAGACTCCTTAGGAGTAGAGTCATCTTGGCTTTTGTATTCTGTACTCTTCAGTTGAAGTTCCACTCCGTACCCAGACAGACGCAACTTGGGCCTTCCTCGAGGCTAAACAAATTGTAAATACATTAAATACTCCAGATATTATTAGATAAGGCTGCTCATCTTTGAAAACTAGGTGCACATCTACGATAAGGTAAGGTGTTTGATAATTTACTGAGTTTAACACATTTATTTGAATCATTCTATTTTCTTCATTATTGATATGTCAAAAAACAATCTAGGAATAAATATAAGAATTCCTTCAATATATGATATATATAACTTGAGACATAGCTACCAAACTTACCTTCACATTCCATCTCACAACATAGTTAATAGCACCTTTGTCTGCATATGCCGTTAATATTTTGTGTTTGACAGCAAAATCTGTCATGCCCAGCTCTCCATACAATATAGCAGTCAAACTTTTGTTATCACTACCTGGGTATGCATGATCCAACAAATATGTTTCTAACCTATGTTCTTCCTGAAATTGAGAGATTATCATCAAAGTATTCCAATCTAAAAGATACTCATCGATCACTGATGAAATAGTCAAACAAAACTAGACCATATTGTATGTAAAGACCTTCACTAGATAGAGGAAATAATCACAACTCAAATTACAATAAAACTTTACTTTTTTTTAAATTAATAAGCAAGGTTTAAAATTTATGTTTCATTTGTTTAACATCCTCTCATGTTGTAACTTTGTTATTGATGAACACAGAATTAAGTAACATGTAAACTCAAGGCTATTTTCTAAAACAAATTATTGCTTTGAAGTATAAAAACCAGAATTTTAATCAACTTTTATGCTTACTGGATCATATTGATCATATGTTTTGAGAATATCTCTCAATGCATCATTATCACAGATTTTTCTTGAGGCTATAAATACAAATGTATCACACTGCACAGTTTTTGCTCCATTTTGAGTAGAAATCTGATCAAACATGCGGACAGTAGGAGATGTAGTGTGCATGGACAGAGCCAGTTTAGCCATTCGCAATTGAGCTGGAGCGAGCAAGGTGCTCGCCACTCCAATGCAAGCATCATATACTTCTTTATCAGTCCCTGAAAGAGTTTTAGACATTAGCTTATTTAAAACATAATATGTGCAGTTCCAGGCATGTAAGTTAATATACATTTGGACTTACCTAAGCTTTCCAGACTAGATTTCAATGAGTTGATTTCATTAAAAAAAGACCAGAACAAATCCGAGCTCTCGCCGGAGAGGTACTCGGCTAGCTCCAAAACAATAGGAGTGGTTTCCCATTTGGCGCTTACAAAAGTAGTTACAGACTTCGATTTCTTCTCATCACGTTTCGGTGGGTCAATATCAGTGGCCAAAGAATAAGTAGCGTAGGCCAAAGTAACTAAAGATATTAACAAGCCGGTGGATCTCATGTTAGCAAAACAGAAGATACCCGGTGATTATTAATAAAATATTTTTTGATTAATTATCACATATACATTTTATCGACACGTTGCTAACTATAATATCATACTTCTTTTCAATTTATAATTCGAAATTACCAAGCAAATTCATAAATAAAGTCATCACTGGAATCAGACAAACCACCAATGACAGATGAACACGGCGCACTGACAGCTGTTCTCATTTACGAAACTGGCCATAATTTACTTGTTTATCATTGGTTTTTATGATTCCAATTCGTTAAATGACCTATTACATTGAAACAAAAAGTCATATCATTTGATTATAATTGTCTTGCAAATAATAAAATATAATGTGCCTAAGATTTTCTTAGGTAATAGAACAAATTGATTAATTGGTTCTATTACCTAAGAAAATCTTTTAATTAGAGATTTAATCATAGAATTAATTTCGCTAACAACTGTACAAACATTTACTACTTTATGTAAATAAAAAGTTCAATTGATCAGGTGAACTATTATTATGATTAATCGATTATTAAATTCGAGCAAAATCTTCCGTTTCGTTGTACTCACGGGTTAGGATACGTAGCAGATTTAAATTTTAGCTTATGTATGTATAGTCATAGACAAGTACACAACATTCAAACCAGTCCCTAAAATGACCAACCAACTTAATAACATCACTATTTAATCAACGTGGGGCTGTCAAGGAGATATTGGATTTATTTTATCTTTTTCTACATTTTCCGACAAATGGGATTAATATAAAAATCAGATTTTATTAAAATTATCTGGTTAGTAAGTTAAATACAAATGTAACAATTTTATCAAATTATGGAAATATAATTGTAAAAAATCTTCAGTAATGGTAGACTTACAAATACCTACAAAGTACAATCAAGTGCCTAAAAAATTTACAATTTCATTGCATTAATTAATTTTTGAAGTGCATGTTCACGCTGGAATTTAAAGTTGATCTTTATCGCAGAATGAATGGTCAAACAGTCTAAAAATATGTGGTTACGTATTTAGGTTCCCAGAGATAAAATGCAGTTCACATCAGAAGAAGCCTACGCTCGGCTCATAAGCCACAATATGACTGTGCCACAAAGAATCAAGGTAAGCTGTTTATTTATTCATATCATTATTAAATGCTTACATGCATACTATTTGTATCATGTATTATAGTCCAATATTCAGGTATATTCAGCCATATATCCAGTACTGTGTATTTTTAGTAGGATTTTGCAGACTGTTACCAATAAAAATTACGCAAACAATATCAAATAGCTTCTCTATAATATTTTAAGTTTACTTGAAACAATTGAATGTAAGTTTAGAAATAGCAAATAATTGTAAATACATCATGAAAATTAACCCATGTACAAAACTCAATAAAAGATTTTTGTAAATTGTAAATAAAACACAAAACATGGTAATTTATCATTAAGCTTTTTATTTCTGCATCACTTGATACAGCATATTAAGTACCTTTATAATATATTACTCACTCATTTATATACTATATATACCTATACCATTTTGGTATTACCTTAATTACTTAGGAAGCTTTTACTGTACTCAACATCTTAGTAATGTAAAACCCAATGTGAGAAACATTGGACAATATAAATAAATATATACCTACATATTTAAATGACACATTCTTTTAGGCTACTGGTGATATTGTGGATGAAGAAAATGCCCCCAATGGGTTAGTGACAGGCTGGGACTATGCAAATGAAAAATTTGATATGAAGGTTCCGGAGAGGATACTTGTCGTTGGTCAAGACCAACATTTAGGTAAGATAAGGAACTACAGAGCCTAAATATTTTTAATCTTAACTTTTGAAAACAATAGTTGTTTTGAAAGAATGTGCCAACTGTGTTTCTTGCCTAGCATGTCATAAAAGGCGACTACATTCAGAAAGACATAGTGTTTAAGAGACAAATTAGGCGTTGAGGAATTCGGCCAGCTCCTCAATGGACTGGTTCACTGAGTAGAAAGTGACTACAAAAGGCAACTAATGGTATATGGGGTTTTGGTATGTGATTGTGTAGGTGACAAGCTAGCCACTTGTCACTACTTTTTAACAATGATCCATATAACCCAGCCCATTGTCCCATGTTGGTCTGGGATTTATGAGCGTGATGTTATGTTTGTATGTAACTTTCTGAAAAAATTATTCAACCAAACCTGACAAGTTCAGTTAACCCGTTCACTGCCTCCTTAAATAGTACCGACTTTACCCCCATGCAATTATATCATCATATACAGTCTGCCCATCAGGGGGCCTGGCATCTCCATAGTGTCCCTGCCTGCCTATTAGCGTTTTGGGTATGATGTTGTGCATTTCAGAATTACACAAAATCTTCACCTTTTGTTAAATTATTTTGTTTATATTTTGGAAGTTTGAAATCCAACCTCCCATGGATAAGCTTGGCATGTCATTTGAAAAGTTTCGTCCATCAATGGGCAGCCTCGGCATTGAATGGGTTAGGCTATTCAACAGATATTACCAAGTACTAAAGTACATACAAATGTCATTTTAATAGGTACCTACAATAATATTAATAACACACAATTTTTTATCCTCTGACACAACTTCTTTTAGCACTGTTATGCTTGGTTAAGGCCCACATGTCAGTTTCACTACCCATCCTATAAGATGGAGACAAAAAACTCTCATAATAATAATAATATATGTTATGGTAAGCCAGAGAAGTGGATAATATATGAGCAGCTAGATAAAAATTACAGTTAAATCTGAAACATATTGGTGGCAGGCAGAAATGGGGGGGGGGACTGGTGTGCTTGGTATACAACTATTCTGATGCCATATTGCTAAGGATGCTCAGGTTTTGATCCTGACACCAAAATAAGTTGGTAGATATGTACCATGTGTGGATATGTGTCTTCATTTAAAAGTAATATAAATATTTGTTTATTGATTTTAAGGCACAAAAGCTCCTCCCAGAGAAATTCAACTGGACAATGCTGTATTACCTACTGACCCAGGAATGATTCGTGTGAGCACTCCTCCACGTGTCATAACTCTAGATCAGCACTACTTCCCATCAGCTGATGACTTTCCTAATGGCATGCCAAGCTCGCCCCCAAGGAATGTCAGGACAATAAGATCACAGGGAGATGGAGCAAGGTCTACAACACCTCGTCCAGATAATTTCAATGAGTCCACTATGACTGAATCACGCCTTGTGTTAAGGTAAAGTATAGACTATTTTTAATACCTATGTTAATTAAAACTTTGTAAAACTGCTGTACAATATTAAATAAAAAATATAGTGTAATCTCATTGGCTATGGTTATGTCTTTATGTTAGCAAAAAATGACATTGATTTAATTATTGTTTTCAGAGATCCTACTCCCCCAATGGGTAATGGCGAAGGCCTGTCCACTGCTGAAGAACTTGTTCATTTACGAAGACAGATTGTCAAACTGAATCGACGTGTGATGTCCATTGAAGCGGAGCAGCTACAACGCCAGCAGAAAGAAAAAATTGCTTACGCCATTGGGATCGCCTACTTGTTGTTCAAAGTTATTGCTTGGCTAAACAGGTCCTAATTTTCAATAGTAAAATGTCATTAAAATGTAAGATGAAGTAATTACGCATTGTTGACTTCATGAAATTAACTTTTATGACCATTTTATAAATGGCATGTTATATAGAAATGTCACATCCTGGTGTAGAGGATATCACAAAGTGGAAGTGTTGAATGTTATTATGATTTATTAGCATTTAGGTAACATTTTTTTATACCCTATGTACATTACTGTGTTTTCTTGTACAGTGGTCTTATTCAAGATTCAGTATACATAGCTTTGCATTTCACCTATCAGTAATGAACTGTTCAAGTGACGCGACCTTTTACATTTAGTATATTATATAGATGTAATATGATAGGTCATTTTTATTTAATAAATAATAGATGGATTCCTGAAAACAGTCTTTTATTTGTTGACTAGATAAAATAGAACCCTAGAATTTAAACAAAGATATTAAATATTTGTAAATTAATCTAGCTTTGTTTAACTTCATTTCATGTATTTTTTGGTTAGACTTTCTGTTTAATAGCTGCATTTATTTTTTACCTGTGTAGTTATAATACAAAAGAAGGATCAATACTATCATTACCTGACTAATAATACAGAATAAACCTAATGATAGCTGTTACCTAACTATGCAAACATCTTTTATTTGAATAAATGGCACATGTAATGTAATCCACTCTCTAGAATTATAGAGAAAAAAGAATACAGCAGGAGGAAGCCTGTTTTTTTACGAACAAAGTAAAGGACAGTTCATACCATTTGATAAAAGTAATGAAAGCTTTTTATACTAAGGGCTGATTTTTCAAGTCAGATAAAAGATAACAATTAAATAAATGACAATCTGGATAATTGAAAAATGTCATTGCCTGTTTATTAAGTAAAATACTGTATGACATCCACATATAGGTGACTTTATACTTTATCAGTCAGTTAATTCTTATCTGACCATTAAAAAATCGGCCCTAACAGAAATAAAAATTTGTATCAGGGTAACACTCAATATATTCAGAAAAACACTAAGATGTCAACACATAGTTGGGCATTCGAAAACGTGAATGCATAAAGAATAAGGTATTTGCATTAATGATAGCTTACTCTATATGAATACTGGGAGTCACATGTAGTCATAAAATCAAATTTTCAGTTATGTTTGAGTAGGTTTCTCTTCGTAAATAAAAATAACTGAGAACAGTGGACCACCAAGCCTTTGGGCTAGCCAAGCATTTTTTACTACTGCCAGTTTAAGTGAATCAACAGCTAGACGAGCATTCAAATTTGTATGCAGGGCTCTGCCCATTCCTTCTAATACAATTAAATCCACACCTCGCACCCTCATTTCTGTGCAAAGGCCTGAAAAAAAAATTAAATGATCAAGGTAATATACATATTGACTGACTCGATGGCGCATTCGGTAGTGACCCTGCCTCATGCGCCAAGAGTTGTGGGTTCGATTCCCACCCAGGACAAACATTCGTATGATGAATACTTGTGTTTGTTCTGTGTCTGGGTGTAAATATCAAATATTTAAGTATATATTTGTAATACCACTGTTGTTTCTGATATTCGTAACACAAGTGCTTAAGCTACTTACCTCGGAGTTAGATCAATGTATGTGATGTAGTCGGATATTTATTTATTTATATAAAGTAATAATCCAAGCTTTGAGTCTGATTTTTATCTCTGTGTGACTATTATTTCCAGTCTAAACCTATATTCAATACAAAGACTGGCTACATGACCATTGCTTTGTAAACCTCTCGGTCCTAAGGCAGCGCATGCTACCACTAGAACAAGGAGGCAGTCATCCCGGTCATCCCGGGTTAGGCCAAAAACATTTGTGGCTGGTTATATCATACATTACTTAGTTACAGTCCAGAGTCAGGAAGTTGGCAGTTTAATCACCCCCATGCCTCGGAAAGCACGTTAAGCCGTTGGGCCTGCGCGTGACCTCTCTCCGGTCATGTCGAATTGCCGTCTCACCAGACTATGAGAGTGAAGGAATAGAGTGCACCTGTGTTTGCGCACACGCTTGTGCACTATAATATCTCCTGCGCAGATGGTTAATCTTAGTTGGGATTGGCCGCCGTGACCAATACCGGTTAGGAGAACATTATTAAAATAGGTACAAACAAATCTTAAAACTAGTCATTAGAAATATTTGAACTAATAATAATAAATTCTCCAGACTGACACACCCATTCCCTAGTCTCAATCTAAGCTTGTGCTTGTGCTTGTGCTATAGATACTAAGTGAACAGCTAGACATACTTAAATATGTTTATAAACATCCATGATCAAGTACAAATGACCATGTTCATCACACAAAACATTTGCCCCTAGCGGGATTCCAACCCGCAGCTCTTGGTTTTGTAGCCAGGGTCTCTGGCCACTTGAATAATGGGCTAGTCAAAGTTTCATGAACTCGAAACAAATACATAAAATATTGATATAAAAATATGAAGTCTCAGTGTTCACACGGACTAAATCCTTTTGCTATGCTAGATTGCAATTTCTTTACTTACCTACACTGATTGTTCTGAGGTCAAGACATGGACCTCTTTGGCCACTTGACCTTACAACTAAATCTCCGGTGGCCAGTGCAGCAGATAATACTGGACATATGATGGAAGCACGTTGTAATATATCTTCCAACTCAACATTAGTAACATCATTAAGAGCAGGCCATTCATTAGCACAGAGTATAACAGAAGTTCCCCTAAGCAGCAAAGCTCGTACAAATGGCAAGATGCCTAGGACTATATCCACTCCGCTGTTGTCTACGAATACCGCAGCACAGTGATGTACTGTTTTCTGAAAAATTTAATCTTTTTAACTTTCTTACAAATAATTCATTATGTCTTAAAACTTGCTATGTTTTTATATCCATAGAAATATATATTTAGCAAGTTAAGTAAAAGTTCAATTACCTCCAGCTTATCAAGCCACTTATCTAAACCATCATACAGCCATGGTCTCTTCTGAATTTTTTGTAGGGCTTCATAGAGACCTAGATCTAATATATCAGTGACTGCTTGTGCTCCCCAATCAAACATATTTCCTGTAAAATATGTAACAAAACTGTGTATTAGAAGTACATTAATACAGTAAGTGAGTAACTTTGGAGAGTGCATATAAAATGCTATAATGTAAAATATTCCCTAAGCTGACCTGCTAGAACACCTCTGCATAGTTCCGTCCAGCGTTGTTTATCATCAGACAAAGCATCTATTTCCGCCAGACGTAAACCAAGTGAGGCAAGTGCACATTCATTTTCATATTTCTTTTGTTGTTTCCACAGATCAAAGAATCCTTGAGATCGAAGACATGTTTCATTTACATCTAAAAGTAGTCTTATGGTCAACTGACCATGTGCACTGTAATCAAAATATGCCAAATTAGCTATGTATGTCAAAAATAGCAAGATTCAATATCTATGATAAACTTACAGAGGATTTATTCGTAGTTCCTTTATGGCTTCAACATAGCAAGTCTTAAATTTAAGAGCTCTTATTTCTACAGTCGGATCTTCCGTGTTGGCAAGCGCAAAGTTCACATATTTCTCTACGAGTTTTTCACAAGTATTAAGCCAGTATTCTCTCGCTTCTTCATCGACTAGCAAGTCCAAAGTATCTGGATTATATTTATCTGGCTCATATAAAATGTGTGTAAGACCGAAATGTTCCATCCTGCCAAAAGCTAGACGAGCGACACTTTCAGAAATGTTTTAAATTATTTACCATTGTCTTAAACCATTGTAATGTTTATCACTATGCAAATGTTCATAACAATTTTATCTTATCAAATACTCTCCCAGACAAGGTTTGTTATCGAGCAAATATCCAGACACAACAAAACAATAAAATCCTAAACCCAACGAATGTTTGACATTTCAACGTGAAAAACACGACCAAAGTAGGGATGTGAATAAATAATCGATTTTTGTAGTAATAAATTATTTATTACCTTATAATTGATTCTATAAACATTAAAAATCGACATCCACGTCGATAAACAATAAAAATCGATTATAATTAAATAGATAATATTAACTACGCTTGATATTTTTCATTATAAGTATAAAAGATAAGATACGCGTTTTTGATAGCAGTAGGTTACTTAAATAAGAAGATATTTTATTTTATTTTTATTTAAGTCAAATGTTATGTGATACATTTGTGGCAATAATTTGCACAAGATTTTTTAGTGTTTGAACTTAAAGTAAAAAAAAGGTTTTCTTCTTTACTTTAGTTTTGAGACCAGAAGAGAAAGTCATTTTAATTTTTATTCGTAGTGTTTTATTTTATTTTTGTTCTAGTCAAAAGATAGATGATACTGACATCTGAGTTAATAATTCGTATTTTTGTGCTTAAACTTAAAATTTAAAGAAAAACTTGTTTTGTACCTATTTTAGTTTTGAGATTAATCATTTCGTTCTTTTTTGTATGTATCGTTTTGTTTTATATATATTTTAATAACATGTTAAATAGTACTAAAAATTTGTAGCAATAACATGTTTGAGTTCCCTTAATTTTTAAGGTAAATTTTGAAAGAGAAATTCGGTTTGTTTTTTATTTTTAAAACCAAAAGATTGTGGTTTTAGTTATTTTTGATATAAACTATTTTAATTAGTATTACTAATATTGATTTGATAATTGTATTATTATAGACAAAAAGATGCAATTTTCCTAATAATGAGAAAAAAATCGTATTTCGCACAAAAAAATATTATTTATTATGAAATAAATTTATTACAAATAGAATTATCTTAAAAACATAAAATAGATTTAATTTGTAATCGATTTTTTCCACTACATGTTACAACCCTAGACCACAGACGAGTAATGAACACGACCACAAACACGCACGACGAAACGTCTATTAGACGTTTTATTTTTTCAGAAAATTGCAAAAGAAAACAATCGTATAATGTCACCATAAGCAAGGAAATTCTTAGCAAATCCATCGTTGTGAATATCGTAATATTAATGTCTACAAGAGACATTCTAACGTAAAAGAATAGAAATATAAATTCGGTTCTCTCTGCCTACCCCGCTAGGGAAGTGGCATGAAGTTAAGTAGGGTAATTAAGGTTTTATCAATTATTGAAATCATTACTATTTTTTGTTCACTATAAAATATGTTTT
This sequence comes from Glyphodes perspectalis, assembly GCA_951394215.1. Classification (NCBI taxonomy): domain Eukaryota; kingdom Metazoa; phylum Arthropoda; class Insecta; order Lepidoptera; family Crambidae; genus Glyphodes; species Glyphodes perspectalis. The sequence goes on from OX596201.1 coordinate 7,880,791, forward strand.
GAGTAACACGGACTAGTAAAAAAAGAAGTACTCCGCGCCAGTAACTAAATCTTGAAGCTCCATAGGTGCTCCAATTTGACACACATCGACATAAGCGCTCCAAATGTCAGATTTCTGATATCTGGTAGGTATACCCAAGAATTTCACTCACACATGCATAAACGTGGCTTCACGCTGTAATACGACAACGTAGAGTAGTCCTTCTTTTTTTACTTGTCCGTGTTGATAAATGATATTTTATTTTCTTTATATCTTCTTAATTGTATTAGATTATCATAGGTTCTGACGGGTTACTATAACCCTAATACAGCAGGCCAGCTTAACAATTGTGCGGATTATTTATACTTAATCGACGTGAAATAGCTCCATTTTTTAAGCTTCCGTCGCGTGTGCAGCCTTAATGGTTAAAGTTACATAGAAATCATGTATGACGGAAATAGTCTTTATAATATTAACCACTAGCTGTGCCAGCGGTGTCACCCGCGTTTATGGTTAATATTATATATGGAGTAACTTCTCCCGTTTTCCCAACATTTCCCTTCACTACTCTGCTCCTTTTGATTGTAGCGTGATGAAAAGTATACTATAACCTGCCCAGGAGTAATGAAGAATAATTGTACCAAGTTTCGTTAAAATCCGTCAAGTAGTTTTTGTTTCTATATATATTTCATGTAAATATATTTCATGTACATAATTGACCTCTCTACAGATTTATTATAAGTATAGAAAAAAATACTATTATATTTTACAAACGAATTATGTAATCGAAAAATAGTCTTCAAAACAAAAGAAAGCCTGGAGACTCGCCTGGAGAACCTAAAATTATAATATTAGATACCTATACATTGTGCTTAGACCTCACACTGACTGAATCACTGAACATAAACAAATTTTCTTTTAATTTCATTCGAGTAATCGGCTTAATCTTTTTAAATAGGCGTTTAATAAAGGCTTGCTGTACTGTATACTCTAGATCCCGGGTGACGAACAATTAACACGTTTTCCTTATATAGCACGTTTCACTGGCACGCGTTTTCTTTAAGTTATCAAACATATCAATCATTTTTGTCAATAACATCCACATCAACCGCACAAAGAACTAATTATTTTGGGTATTTTACAAACCAAGGCACGTTTATGCCATATAAGAGCGGTGGTAGCTCAATGGTAAGGACACGCGCTTCTTAACCGAGGAGTGCGGTTTCAAATGGATTTTTCAAATCTATGCACGTATTTATACCACTGGCTCGATGGTGAAAGAAAACATCGTGATGAAACCTGCAAATTCAAACAACTTTGGACTTGTAACCATGATCCAAAAATTGTCTGGTTTCCCTATCTTTGTGTTACGAAGGTCAGACCGGCAGTCGCTTCAATGTAATTACCAGACTCGCTAAATCCTGGATTATGGTCTAAGCGGACCCCGTCTAAATACGGGACATAACGCTAGGAAGATGATGAGGCACGTTTATGGCACCATCAAAAGTTCGCTACCCCTGCTCTAGATATTACAGAAAAACTTTAAAAGTCTGTTAAAGTTAATTGCCCTTGTCGGTAGACATTTTAACCTGCTTAAACAAACATGTCAAACCCCTCAATCATCAAATAATTATAAAAAAGATTAGCGTAAAGGCCCTGAGCATGAAACCACAGGTTGCAAGTTCGAACCTGCTAGGGGCAAATGTTTCGTATGATGAATATGATCGTTTGTACTTGCTGTGCCTGCCCCGTATCCTTATTAAAAGCTTGAAATATTATTTTGCGACTTTAAGCTTAATTTGGTTGTAACGGCTTTTTTTTAAAGGCGAGCCGTAGTATTAAAAAAATCAAGCTGTCAGTTGGTTAGCATGCTACTCCTCTATTTTGTTTATGGTTTCACAAACTTCAATTCGTTCGTTGGGCTCTATGTGCTGCTGGAATTATTAGAAATGTGTTTAAAATGGACAAATTTTGCTATCTTTGAAAAAGACTGAATTTCATTAAACTGCGGAGTGATTTAAGATGTTGTGTCGTTAATTTGTTGTAATTTGTGTGGTGATATTAATGATTGATGTAACGAACGAGTGTACGGCAAGATGGACGAATTGTCTAAGGGCATGACACAAACAGGAAGCACCGCTACAACTGACAAAATTCAAGAAAATAATGGTAAGTGTTATAAATATGAACTTTTAATTGTCTACTCGATTTTATTGCCTTACCAGTGCGTGTAGCGCGTAATACTTTAAGACAAATTTATGACCATCCAAATGTAAACAATAGGTAAAATCGTCGCAGTTTTTAAAAAATGATCCATTTTTACCAACATTTGAATTTGTTTGAACTGCACTTGGGTTTGTTTAGAGTTGAGTTAATAATTTTTAGAAGTTTAAAGATTATGGAAATCAAAACAGTCGCATATTTTATGCATTTTCACATGTATAATAAGAAGCATATAATGCAGACTAAAGAAGTAATAGTATAAATCAAACTGCAGCTTTTTCATGTCTGTAGATTTATCTACTTATTATACATACTTAACTCCTTAATAATTCTATTGACATTATTGAATACTTGTACATAAAATAGACTAACATTTTACCTATCAAATAGTTAGTTGGATAATTCAATTAAAATTATTAGATGATGCCTCTTTATAGGAATAAATTTTATGGACATCTATAACTTAATAAAATAGTTTGTTACGGTTACATGGAGATTAAGTTTTCCAGCAATTCTCTTACAATATATTTCCTGTACCTTTTTAAACATTACAATCTATCTTTAACTGTCTAACTAAAAAATGATCACCAATATCTAGACTAAACGGTCTATCTCTAGTGTTGGTGCATAATCCACATTGAACTTATGGGGCAGTCCGATACAGTTGCAGGAACAATAAGAAAATTGATTTTATATTCACAATTGTTATTATTCTTATATTGACAAGAAAATTTTAATTTAATTAAAAATAAGAAAATACAATATAAGCTTCAGATGAAAATTTGTATCTTAGATATTTATAATGTTAAAATATCCCATGTTGGTCTAGGTTTCCATAATAATGTATCTACTGTGTCCATGCCTCGTTGTAGAAATCAATCTATGGTAGCTAGGGTACTTAGCAGGGTCGATGCTGATGCTTGTTTTTACAATATCAGGGGATGCTGATTTTTAAGATCAACATCCATGGATGTTGATGCTGATACTAATATTTATAAATTACTTATTGAACATATCCAACCATAAAATGATGAGTAAATGTAAATTTGTATAAAGAAATAGGCAAGGCCACTAAAACATTTTGTTTAGTCCATCAGGACAATATTAACTGATGTTAAATTATGAAAAAATATTGATGAAGATATAATGCACTCAAGTTGCGCGTGACGTCACACTTTTGTACAATTTTTACTAAATAGTGACGTTGAAGGCCCTACTCTATAACTTTGATGCTCTTTATCTTCGTGATTTTTTGTTAATTTGATAAAGTTAAAAATATATGTATTGTATTTTTGTATAATCTAACTGACGGACTAAATACAATTAAGTAAATTGTCTTAAATAAGTTAATTATAAAAATTGTGTCTAACTTTTAAAGTCCCGAACATTTTAAAAATGCTCCTGTAGTGTAACAAACACAGTCCCTCGTAGTTTTTATCTTATAAAACTATAATTAAGTAAAAACTTCCCTTATTTTTTTGAATATTTAAAGACTAACAAATACATATTATGGTGAAAATCTTTTTTTTTACTTAAAATGCAATGGTAATGTTATCCTTTAGTTTTATAGCCCTTGAAGGCTTGAATTTAAAGCTGCCTGATTAAAATTTGATTAGCATCATTGAACTATTATTACTAGCGTATGGAACCGACGCAGCGAACAAGTTTTTTGCGCCGTGCGTTGTTGCCGATCGGCAACAACTCGTTTAGTCACCCGCCTACGTTTACGCGTAAGCGCCATGAAATTCACGGCTTTTACGACGTTTTGGTCGCGAGAAAAATGTACTCTATGAGCGATCTAGCGCTGCGTGTTTTAATAGCTTAATTAGACGACAATTGTCAGTTTTAGTGCTGCAAATGCTGAACCACGCTCAGTCCATGCGTCATGATAATATTTTTGTTTGACATAGCTTCTCTATACGTAGTAATAATAGCTCAATGATTAGCATTACTATATTATGTTATTTTTTATGATTTTTAAATTTACCTATGTATTGTTATTATATACTGGCATTTAAGTTCTAACACTGCATAACTCAAATTTAAATAGATTTAGGTTGAAAATTTCAGGTGAAAGATATATTTATTTATTAATTTTAGTTTTATTATAAACTTAATAATACAACATGATACAGTTACCTATCTATATTGGTCTCCCAAAAAGTCCATCTTATTGAGTTACGCGGTGTTAGAGCTTTAGCTACAATATTTTTCCGCCTGCATTCCTGGTTAAGCAGAGTACAAGAAACAAAAATATAATTAAGTACACCACATTTAGCTAAAAATATAATTGAGTACTTAACCCAGCTGGAAAATTTTGAAAAAGTAGGTATAAGGGGCTGTTTTGTCACCTACTCACAAACTGTAATGCATGGAATACATCATTAGTCACTTTTTACGAAATGCATGGAACGTAGTTGGTTCATTCTTTTAATGTTTTGGACTAACGTAGAACAAAACGCAAATGATCACAACGCATTTATGATCTAAATTTGGCCAGTTTATACATTTGTAACTCCTCTTGTATATTTGACTATTTATTTTGAAAATGTATATCCTGTATAATTTCAAGGTAATGTTAAATACATTATCATTTGAAAAACAAATTGTACAATTTTTTACGTTAATATAGTATGTTAGTATAGTTAGATAATCACTACTTAGAAAGAAAAATGTGGTTGGGACATTTGTTGACAATATGTTTATAATTTTGGTGCAAAGATCTTAAATTTGCATTATCAGGCATATCGTAAAAATAATATTTTTAGAAATAATAGAAGAAAAACGAGGCCTGAAGTTAAAATTTCAATTCATTACATGTAATAAGTCTTAGTCACTAGTGCTATGCAGTTTGAAAATGCTTTCTGTCATGTTTTCTAAATATATAATGTTTATGTCCCCACTCCATTTTGTGTTGTTCACAAATGGAATTGTTCTAGATATGGAAATGTACATAAAATAAATAATAATTCTTATCCTGGCTGATCTAGTTGGGAGGACTTGAGCTACAGGTTATGAACCAAGCTATGATCTTCAAAAAGTACTAAGTACATTTAATCCAATGTATTTTTTTTAATTAAGAAATCACTATTTCTGATCTTCTTTATTCTTTATTTGGTCAACCTCTCATTGATTTAATAGTTGTCAAAGTTCGTAAATCAAATGTGGAGATCTCAAACATTGTTTATTTTAATAAATATTAGCAGCGCCCCGCAGTTTCAACTGCATACCTCCCGTTTATGTGGGAGTATGGGGATATAATATAGCATATGTTACATGCTGATAATGTAGGTTTCCATTGGTGAAATAATTTTTCAAATCGGTCCAGTAAATTTGAGACTATTCAAACCAAACAAATAATTAAAAATGTTTCCTTTGTATAATATTACTTAGTGTAGATAATTTTGTGAAAATACCTGGAAACAGGATAAAACATGCTTTTTTATCAGGAATCTTTTTCCATTTTTTCCAGCCATCTGGATCTAGACTGCAGTAAGACACAATCTCATATCGAATTTCTGATCCAACTTCACAAAACACAATATTTATTCTGTTTTTAGATTACATAATAATAACATTAATATTATGTTTAATCAATTTGTATCATTTTCTTACTTCACTTTTTTCTTTTTTTACTACTGTATATACATATACATGATAATCTAATGTAATTAAATGTATTATCACTAATTAATTTTATAAATATTGACCTGTTAGTTCAATAGTGATGGTGATAACCTGAATGACCTTGACATTAGAATAGATAGATAAGTGAAGAGACCTAAGAGCATCAGTCATCAAGGCAAATGCACGTAATTGTATGCATGCGCAACTACAAACTTTTCTGCTAAGTAACTTCAAACTTTTCTATATTATGCATATACACACAATATTGTGATAAATTACTTCATTGTAATTCTCAATGACCAATATTATCTAAGTATGTAGATTTTTATTACACTAAATGCATATTATCTGTTTAATTATATATATTTGTTTAAATGAAGAATATTCCAAGTGAATTTTAAGCACCTACCTGTAGTACTTATTTGTGTCGATTTACATAATATGTTGTACAAACATACTCATTCCAAGTAATATATACATAAATGCGAATTTGTTTTTTTCCGTTAAGTTGTTACATTACAATTATTAATAAAATCGTAACGCTTTTACGTTTCAACGAAATGATGATGAATTTAGAAAAAGAAATAGGTGGGACCTTAGGGTCAATATTTGCCATAATAAAACGTGAAACTTGCGTTATTTTTATTCATACCGCGGGAGAAACGATAGTCTTCGAAACAGACAAAATTGAATGTAATCACATAGGTTGCATTGTGCTGTCTATAATATAAACTACTCCTCCAACTTATACTGATATTAGCTGAAGAAGAATTTCGGTTCAATGTTAATAAAGGTCAGTATCAACCTATGACATGTCTGACATAATTTAGATAATTTAGATCAGCCATTAAATATAGTTAAGTAACAGATATCCAAACATACAAACTTTCACTTTTGTTATTTTATTAGGAAAGAGAGTATAAAAATTAATTTAATATGTTATATATATATATATACTTTTGTGTTTTGTAGTAGATATTCTGAACTAAACCATTTTATAATACTATACTAGCGAGCATTTTACGACATAACTTATAAATGCAATGCAAGTAAGTGATCAATACGATTTAGCTGACTAACTAACTCGTTTTTGGTGAAACGATGATTTATATTCAATGTTGTTATTTGAAAGTCGCCGCTTTTGCAGATGGCGTAAAGCGTGGTACAAGGCACGCATGCCAACTATGCTAGCGTTGGTAGAGCAACTGCGGTCATACCTCGCTGGAGGATGTGAGTGCACAGGGTTGGCATGGCGTGCTTCATGACCATCAACAGCCCTTATCATTTCTCATGTCAAACAGCACTTAATTATACATACAAGTGTTTATTTTTTGAGAACCATGTTCATACATTGTTTTATTATATTCGATATACTCTCGAGGGCTGTATATTCTATGCTGTTGTTAAAAGTGTACGACTGTCTACGTTGCACATAATAGCGACGAAGTGTGCACTTAACCATATTATTATGCAAACCGCATATGTCTAATTATATAGAGTCCATTATTATTCACATATCCATCTTTTTACAAAGATTTCTGCATGGTTTTACTTATACGTACGTACTAATTCTGAGTGAACACCTTTCACAAGAAAATTTAAGAATCGCTTGCTGTTTCCTTGGCTTCTTAACAGCTTGAGTATTGAGTAAAACGATGTGTCGCTTTGCAATATGAAACAAGGTGGATTACTTCATTCAAAATACACAATTTCAACGTCGTAATTAGATACTGTGGAAAATGTCCGCTGAGGGTAGCGTTGGATGCCAAGAGAGCCGGGTGTTCCCTATGTCGCAAGCGTGACTCACCGACCCTGAACCATTAACGTGCGAAGGCATCCCAAAAGGTCACAGATTATTACGTCTCTAATTCGAATGATGGTCCACGCCACGGGCACCGAACGATATGTGAACAGATGTTGCTGATGAAATATTTTTCAGGTTTATAAACATGGCCTTTGTATATTTTTATATCTACATGTCGATTTCATTACAATTTTTAATAAGAAAACATTGTGTGTAAGTGATTTTTTTCGTTAGAAACAACTTGGTTTACATACGTTCATGATTTGGGGACCCCCAAGAAAAGAACCTATAAATTCCTTTTAGGCAACGTACTTGCGATTCCCCTGGTATTGCGGGTGTCCATGAGCTAAGGTGATCATTTACCATCAAAAAAATATGGGTCTTATTAATTAAGTGAATTGCAATTTAATGTAGTTGCGTGTCTTCTTGCGTTTGTCCAAAAAGTATTTAAACACATTTTGTTGTAAGTGAATTGCACGTGGGTATATTTGAAATCGACTGTGCTACTACCAAATCTAGTTGCGGATATCTCGGATGGCGCATCGAGCTGTAGTATCTTCACCTTGTATTATTTTATTTATTATTCAATATTTTGTGGTGATAATAATCCATTTCCATTGCGCAGCCCGTATCTATTTATAAGTATCAATAGTACCTTTTAAAGTAAGAAATGGCGCAAGATCGTATTCATACGGTTTCGTATATACATACGTGCATAGGCCTAGGCGCAATGTTACTAGTAAATTTCTACTTACTATTATACATTTCGCCATATACTTCATACATCTAGAAATCAACAACAACACGTAAGTCGTTGAGTATTTTTCCTCCTTATCTCAAGTAGTTTCATATCAGTATGACACTATGTTGGATACTTCAGGCGGCATCTGTAAAGTGTTTATGTCAACAGTAAATAATCGATAGTTACCTAGAATTAAACTGCAATTATACTAGCACCATGTTTAAATCTGTATCTGTACAGAAATTACTAAGTTGATCCGATTTTTTTATTCAATTTCTTAATTGCATTACATATATAATGTGGCTGAGTATAATAAGTATTTTCATGATATTATCAATCAGTGGCCTGTAATACCGATGCCCGATGCATGTTAAGTTGCAATTGACGTTTAGTTTAGAGACCGCATTTGTATATTGCTTGTTTGTCGAGTCGGGATACTTGAAGGATCAAAGGAGACGCTGGAAGTCAGTATCTGTTTCTTTTCGACGCAAATTTGTCGTAATCAGATAAATCGTTTTTATGGCTCACGACTTCCTTACGAGATACATTAAGTATCCTTCTTTGGAATTTGAACCAACTTCATTTAGTGGTCTCTTATTGTGATTGCAAGTTACCCTGCGTCACTCAAATTAATTTGCGTCAACAATTATTATTTTTTGTTAAGGGCAACCGAACCTTTTTTCTGGTAATGGTCGGGAAGTATATTGAATAGTTATAACATTAAAACATATGTTTTAGCCTTCTATTGTATCATGGACTCCATGGATACCCTAAAGCTATGCTTACATTAGACGACATCAACTCGATGTCATCGAGGGCAAAGCTTGTTGCTCACTACAAGCCGCTTGGCAACCAATGCTGGTCCTAAATAATTCTACAGCTTTACCACTTTTTCCAGTTAAAACATGCAATGATACCAATTTTGTACACTAAAGTCCTTAAATAGGTTGATAATGCTTTCCAGTATACGATGTGCCCCAGAATACAACAAATCGTTATCATTCACATTGTTTCACAGAAGCCCTATTAATCAAATTTATTTAGGAGTTAGCTTCATTTAGTGTAGTTTTATGAGAAAATGTAAATAACACTTATTTTATTTATTGTACATAGTCGAGTGAGACAAAACATAAAGGCTTGACAACACCTTATCCCTTAGATGAAAAAAAATATTGTCTTTCGTTGCGTAATGCGATGCGATGTATTATCATTGATATATAAAAAACCCAAGATACACACTCAACGTCTCAAAACCGTCCGCAAAAAATGAGTGCACAATTAAAAATTGTGCACTCATTTCAAATAGTCTTGCGACGCTCGCGTCACTGTACGAACGTCAAAAATGCCGAAGTGTTCATTTAGACATTGTACGAATATTGCGTCAAGAACGTTGAAAAAGGACGGGATATCGTATTTTCGGTAAGTAAAAGAGTTTAGTGATTTGTTTACGTTGTTTATATGAGTAAATATAGTATAACTTATGTGATTTTGATTTAATTTGTTTTAAAATTTCACTCAACGGTCCTGGTATAATACGGCACTTTTCAATTTCCTCTGTATAAGTGTAAGAATATGCATTACAACGCCCTTCTATTTTAGTCGCATAATACGTAGTGACCCTGTTCGTAATAGTGGAGTCGATTTTTTATTATTGTGTTTAATTTTTTAAATAATAAGTTTATTAATTGAACTTTTTTGTGTTAGTTTTTAACAAATATTTATTCATATATATATATATTCTGTACGTGTATTTGTCAGTAACCTCCTTCGAGACGACCCGGCTGGACAGATTTTAATGAAATGTTTGTATTTGACCCCGTCGCCCGCCCGTAGATCGTTTAGAGGTGGAACCACTAGGTGGCGCTGCAATCGGGTTATAGAGCTTTTAATTTTTTTTTATTGACTTATTGACCGTTAAACAATCGAATTAATTTGTAATTGTGGTGGTTTCATATATTTGTCAATTACATAAATATACATATAATCAATCATCCAAACGTTTGGGCAGGACAATGTCTGTAGAGTCCGCTGAACTCCTTAACGGCTGGACCAATTTTGATAAAATGGCACTCCACCTTTTGAGTCCAATTGTGAATCTAGGACAGCAAAACTTCGGCAGGACAACGTCTGTCGGGACCACTAATATAATGTAGCTTTTAATCGACCTTCAAAAGGAGAAGAGTTCGTCAATTCGTGGTTTTATTTGCATATTTTATTTTGTTATTTTTATATTTTAGTTTTCCTCGTGACCCAATACGATGTACAAAATGGACATCGATCGTCAGCAAGCAAAGACGTGAAGATTTTTAACCAAAAATATAAATAAATGATTGTACTGATTATTTTATATTTGTTTTATTGATACACATGTCCTACTCACAAACATTATGTACGCTCAGTTAAAAGTATTTAACAAACTCTTATAATATTAACTCAATGCCGTACAAAAATAAAAAGTATAAATACAAGTCGTCTCCACTCTATGACTTGTCCTACCGGCAAGCGTCGGTCGTAAAAATGTATTACTATACACACACTACTTTATAAAAACAACTTTATACTATGCACGTAGGGTTGAATTTGCAAATTAAAAATATTTATAACATAACTATAACTACGTAGGTATAATAGTTGAGTTTGGTGACAGTTTTGAGTGTTACTTTTGTTCGAGATTGTGCATCTTGGGTTTTTTATATCAATGTGTATTATGGATAAATTCTATGTTTATAATTAAGCTGATTTGTCCGTTTGTTTGGTCTACTTTTTATTTGGTCAGAGAGGCGAACATTTTGTTACTTTCCAGGGGGGGGTACTAACACCCTGTTAAAGCAACTTTGCTTAACAACTGCGCCGGTTATTTATTCTGAGTCCACATGGATTTGCTATAGAAGGGTGATA